>JAHWFP010103971.1:17172-43720 GCA_023313725.1 Lithobius niger | reverse complement strand
CATAAATAGCGAAATTCTTGCTTCTATATCTTCAGACTTTTTAGCAGACTTCTATGACAGACGATTCAATACTTCTGACTTCGCTGACTGATCGCATTCTGTGTATGTACTAACGAATCCGACAGTGCAGCATTAAGATTTTGGAGAGAGTGATTCACCACATCTATGTCAAAGTCATGTTCGAGTTTATCGATACAGATTAGCTGTTTGACGTGTGTTAGGTCCTTTTGCATGTTTGTAATTGTTACTTCGAAATTACTAATAGCAGATTTGTTTTTGGCGCACACGGTTTCTTCAGTTTTGTCCATGCTTTGATGTATTTCGTTCGTTGGCTGAAGAATCCTCAGTCAACTCGGACAGACAGAGGCTATCAATGGACAAATTTATCGGGAAATCTGGTGTAAAGTTCATTGTGTGATAATGTGAAGGAAGTGTGTCCGACGTCACGATAGGTGTGAAGGCCTTACTCCTTAATTCGTATTCGTAGGCTTGGTTTGCTTTCAATTTAATTTTATCCCGTACCATTTTCTTTCCTCGATTTTTTTCATTCAGATGCTTGTTGAATTTTTTGTTTTTGCTAGAAGCTTTTCGGACCGTAACAAATGTTGATTTTATCCTTTTTTCTGATTTATGTATGGGATGCTTCTTACCCAAGCTGCAGTCATCACCCTCCATGGTTTACAATTCGTATTAAAAAAATAAAAAAATAAAAAATAAATAAAAAATAAAAGTCCTAGTGCCAGTCTCGAACCTGGGATATCACAAATTGTATTACCCAATACAAATTTAAAAATGGCTGCCCCTTAAGACAGGTTGTAAACACACATTGCATATGGGAATAATTCCGGTTCACAGCAGTCCAGAAGGCTCCATGCACACTCAAAATGACCACGTGATATTCATACACCAGATAAACTCACCCACACGTTTCCAGCTTATACAGAAACGCCAAGAAATGTCCAGAGCAGCAGAGCAGTTTGTGGCCGTGTTGACACGATAAACCAGACCGTCATTAAGTTTGTGGTCCAACCGTGTTCACTCGATCACCGACGTGTTGAGTGTTTGAGTGTTGAGAAGGTTGAGTGATCAGTGTTGGGACGAAAAACTGGGTGGCAGCCATCTTGGCAAATAAAAAAACTAAAACTCTTAATAATATTTCAAAGAAAAAAAGGAATTTCAGTAAGTAATTTCAGGCACACACCCCAAAATATTTTGTCTTTGATAGACCCCTGAGACAGGAAAATCCGAACATTTTACGATTAATGAGAACTATGGATTAAGCAGGCCTATAAGGAAAATGATAGTCCGATCAGAGCAGGGGGCCGAAATAACGCCCTGCATAGGCCAAAATGTATGCCGCAGCCGCGAAAGATGCCTAATAATCTCTTACACTACTCTGGCGGGGGATTTGCCAGGGTTCTCTTCATGTCATCGACCAAATCAGTCATCACTCAGCCTTCATGACCACAGAAACTAAATGAAATTAATTATGCTAGTGAAACGAAATTACTTGTGAATATTAGCCAAGTATGAAGAAAATGAAGGCACACCTGTATTTCTTAGATTTCCCTGTTAATATTTACACATATTAACAAATTTGAATTATCCGTATGACGCGATATTTGACTACCAGACTTCTTGTCTATTTTAACGCAATATGATTCGCACTGCATAGTCTAAAATTTATTTCATTTCAAACTCGGACATCCGTTGTCATCTAGCAAACAAAACAAAGTTTGGAAAAAGAAAAGGGGTCGAGATAATGTTCAGAATAGTTCTCATAGCCATTGAAGGCTTGATAGCTTCTTACACTAGCATGTCGACCTAGACTGGAATGGACTTTGCTGGAGTCCCCTTTCCAGTTAACGGCCAGATCAGCTTCTTCAGGTAACTAACCTAAGCTCTACCACCATTCAACCACCATGACCAGTCAAAGAAATGAAATTAATGAAAATAATGAAACGAAATTAACTCTAATATTAATAATAAACAAATGTTGGCGTCAGTATGCTTCTTCATATATTCTATTAAAATTTAGAAACATTATCCATGTATATAGTGCGATGATTGACTAGACCGTCTTTTTTTTTCTAGCTATCATCATGCAATATGATTCGTGTTGGTCTAAAATTTATTTTATTTCAAGATCGACAGCCATTGCATCAAGCGAGCAATACCAATTTTTGGAAAAAGGAAACCAATTCCATTCTTGACTTGGGGTTTGTGTAATGTTCTATTCCAGTGACCATTTGACCAGAATAAACATTATCGTCTAGGATGGCATAAGGGCATACAATTGTATAAAACACTATTAAATATAAAATAGGTAGGCTAAATAATAAGCAAACATCCAATTATACTGGGCCTTTAATCGACACACCGCTGTACACAATATTGACCCCACAATGTGGCCAATTAAATCAATGACAGATTTGTTATGATTTGATTGTATGATTACAATTATCGGCAATGAGTCGAACGAATGGCATTACGGATTAAGTCGAGCGGTAAACCTAATCATTATTATATTCTCTGAGTTAAATTAAAGGAAACTCGGGTTAATTTAGTAGCGTACGGATTGATACTAGTTAAGCATAAACATTAATAGCTATGGCTAATGATTCTGAATACTTATCTCTACAATAGCAGCTTGAGTGCGGCCATTGGCCCACGGCTCAGCTAGGCGGCGAAGCCTTGTCGCTAACACGGCACGGCAATCTGCCTGGCGTACTTCTGGATTGCGGCCTTCAGAATTTGACTGGCGTGAACTAGTTAACAACTGTTGTGCGGCTGGTGATCGGATGATATCACGCATTCCGAGGATCGGTTTAAATACTGTGGCGTTATCGACCATGATCGATCCATTGTAGTATTGATTTATTATTGAAAAGCTAAATATAGTAACATTTGGGCAGCTTGGGCCTTATTGCTAAATGGGACCTCTACGCATGTCAATCATTCCATTGTTGCATTCGGGTTCATTAATTGTTCCCCGTACGCGGTGCTTTGAAGGTATATGCCGCCATCCCGTGTGGGAGGGATTTCTTGTTATTCCACGAAGTGATTGATCACGAGCGACGATCTTATCGTAATTAAATCTACTTCTAGAAAGTAATTTAGGTTCTACGAAACTGTCGTAAATAATGTCAGCTGGTAATGCCATCCTTTAAACTCTAACAATAGGTATAATTACACTTGTTCAGTCTCAAATGATCTTGCTGCCTCTCGGTCGTCTTTCAAGAAGGACTCCCAATTATAATTGCTATCTGGAGTCGTTTTGATCTATCCAAATAAATACTCGGCTCATGCATTTTAATAAATGTATGATATTATGCAATTATGCATCCAATTAATTAATTGTATTGTTTCTGTTATGAATATTAATTAAGCCATTATTAATTTCCTTACATAACCCTGTTCATTCTAAAATCATGGTACCTTTTTAATGGTTCCTTATTTTAGCTTCCAAACCCAGTTCATTTATAACAGAAACTGCTTTACATGATTAAGCAAGAATTTCACATTTACCGACTGGCCCAAAGTTAATTGTCATGTGACTAGGGAAAACGCACCTTTCTTTGAGGTAAAAAAAACAACCTTCACTGAAATCAGGGCAATAATTATGTACAGCAAGATTAAATTGCCTCATTAATTGAGCAATACTATTCTGGGTGGTATTGGAATAAAATACTATATGGCTTAAGTGCATGCAAGACTCGAAAGCGCATTCTCCATGTAACTGAACTCAAATTTATTAAATTCAACTTTGTTGCTGTTGATCTGAAAAAAATAATATTTCACTTTCTCTGAACTGGCCACATGGGTTTGTTTTCCCTCTCGCTTTCAAGTAGGGGAGGCGTGGCATTTTCTCCTATCGTCCTGTGCTCTATATTCGGCCTCGGCGTGGCCCGGCCAAGGTCCTTCAAGGCTGAGTGGTTTCTCTGCCCTCGGCAATCATGTCGCTGGTCGTTTGACCTAGATTTGCTCTAGCTGGGGGAAGGAAAGAAACACAAGCGTTACTGGCTATGTTTTGTCAACTTTCAACATTTTTCCTTTGAAATCTTGTTTCTTGCCTCTTCACATTTGGAAGAAAAGCCACTTTTTATAGCCAAACGTGACTTTAATTTGCTCTCCTAGGCAAATTTATAAAATAAAAAAAATATGGAATATCCATGGTTCGATTCGAACAGTACTATTTGACATTGTCGAATTTAATCATTATTTCCCTGCAGTACCAATGGCAACAAGATTTCATCGGAATACACAGTCTCAAAATAAAATATCATTTGCATGCCTCATACATGAGTCGCCTAGAAACTTGTATGTTTCAGAATATAATCTCACTCGTTTGGTCCCGTGCTGGGATTCAAACTGGCGACCAAGTTATTAAAATCGGTTCTGACATGCTTTTTACTTATTCGGTAAAATTTTCATGCTACATAGTAACAAAATAAGCATTAGGACAAGGGAGGGGACAGGATACCTGTTTTGTTACCCCGTTAAGTCGTATTCGCTAAACCCCTTCATTTAAGTTTCATTTACTGTTATTCCCAATGAAAATTTTCACGATTGTGTGCCTATTACGTACTTAATCTTTAAGATATTTACACATACTCCACGTTTTGGTAGTATTTTTTTTTGTTAGTGGCTGCATTTGACTCTAAGTTTCATTTTTTGAAACAGCATAACGAGTACGGCAACTCATTTGTATATGTGGCTTGATTGGTGTGGTGTGTAAAATATATTTCGTGTTTATTTGTATTTGTTTCACCTATTTGACTACTACGAGACAGTTTAGACTAACCCATGGGGGAAGCTGTCAATCGTAGCTTGTTAAAAAACAACTGTATTCATGTTTGTTGTTTTCCCTTTTGACTACCAAGCGATAGTTCAAACTGACCAATACAGAAAGCCGTCTATCATAGCATTTTAAGAACCTTGTTAATGTATATGTGTGTTAACCCATTTTGACTATCATGTTCAGGTCGAACCTAACAGTTAAGGTTTTAGAAATTATTGTGTTTCCTCACGATAAATATGTTATACTACAGGATGTGATGTCACAATCGTTGATAATGTTTGTATAGTGACATGGAAGTGAGGCTGTTTGCCGTACCAAAGCTTTTTGAATTTCGAAGAACTATTCGCAACCTGTGCTCTAACATCAGCTCTCCTGAACGTAAACAGCCAAAGCATAGGTGTACCTAGAATGCTGAAATTCTAGTAATTTCAGAAACACATAATTGTGCTTGACAATTAGTTTTAATCGGATGATTTCTATGCAGCGTTTTCTATGTTTTTTTTTGTTTTTTTTTCTGCCAATTATAAGTCTGGTCTGTAGTGTTTACAATAAACCCTCTTTCATAAACATTACTGCAGTAATCTGGGTGTCTACTGCGTTTTTAATTTTGAATATACAGAGTTGTGGGGTCGTTCTGCACCCTTAATTGGAATAACGTTCAGTAGTGAAATTTATCACTTAAAATAGAAATAACCTGATGAGCATGACCTGCCACTCACCTTCCTTGTGAGCATGTCCTGCCACTCACAAAACCTTCAAGATGTGTGACCTGCCACTCTTGATATCTGTATGAATGTGACCTGCCATACATAACTTACCTGTGAGCATGACCTGCCACTCACAAAACCCTCAAGAAGTGTGACCTGCCACTTTTGACATCTGTATGAATGTGACCTGCCATTCATAACTTACCTGTGAGCATGACCTGCCACTCACAAAACCCTCAAGAAGTGTGACCTGCCACTCTTGACATCTGTATGAATGTGACCTGCCATTCATAACTTACCTGTGAGCATGACCTGCCACTCACAAAACCTTCAAAAAGTGTGTAATCAGTTCCATGGGAACTTAGGTGTAAGGTACTTTAACTTTGTGTTGTCACTGACTTGAACTACGTTTGACGTTCCGAGTCCTCAAGCGTACCTCACTCTGTATCTATTAACGGCTGCAACATGCGACCTTTTAAAATAGATAAGTGTGACATCCGTGAACAACAATTTCAAGTCGTTAATGTCTACATTTATTTGAATTCACATGGTGAATCATTTTATATGATTTTAACGTTAAGTGTGCCTTTCTATTAGTAACAGCAATTATTTTTTTTTTCATTTTTGAACTACTTTGTTTTGGTTCAAGTTAGTGTGCCTTACTATTAGTAACAGCAATTAATCTTTTTTTTTTCTGATGGCAAGTAATTTACACTGCCTCCTTAATTCATGACAATTTAACGTTTTAATTTGTCTTATTAATGTCAAAACTTTTTCCATTTTTTTTTATTCATCAATAGCAGTTAATTTGCACTGCCCCATTAATTTATGGCAATTTAACGTTTTAATTTGTCTTATTAATGTTAAAACTTTTTCCATTTTTTTTATTCATCAATAGCAATTAATTTGCACTGCCACATTAATTTATGACAATTTAACGTTTTAATTTGTCTTATTAATGTCAAAACTTTTTCCATTTTTTGTTTATTCATCAATAGCAATTAATTTGCACTGCCCCATTAATTTATGACAATTTAACGTTTTAATTTGTCTTATTAATGTCAAAACTTTTTCCATTTTTTGTTTATTCATCAATAGCAATTAATTTGCACTGCCCCATTAATTTATGACAATTTAATGTTTTAATATTTGTCTTATTAATGGTAATTAATTTTATATGTATCGTAGCAAGGAGGGGTGGGTGTATGAATTACACTTGTTTTCACCACAAGGCTAGGAATCACTTATCTGTTAATTCACAGTCCTGGATCATGTTGGGACGATCCCTGTTCTGTGATTTAGCCTCTTTTTCTCCTTTCATTTGCCATCATGACACTTTACCAAATTCATAGTATGTTGCACATTTTCTGAAAATACATGAAATTTGGACTACATGACACATATCTTTCCAAGTTACATAATACATATCACAATTATTCACACAGTATTTTGTATTTGTTAGTGACATTATACATAAAATAAATAATTTATTTCACAAAATAATGTTTCTGAATTTCCTTTCTTATTTCAAAAGAATAATTCTGTATTTTCCTACTATGGAGTGAGTTTGCTGTTTTTAGCTTCTAGGTGGGTAGCAAGCTGTTGTCGTGGTCAAGAGTGATCCATCTTGACCAACTTTGACCATCTCTTTCACTTGCTGACGCGTGCAATTGAGCACGTTCACTCTCTTAGCTGTGGGAAGAGGGTGGGTAATAAACGAAAGTGGTCGGTGGGTTGAAATGGTTGTGGGTACGGCTCTGAGCCCTGTCAGCTTGTTCTGACCTCAAAATATAGCCTGGTCGAGGCCATGTAAACAATAGCTGATGGTCACTACAAGAGCAGAGGGGGTGAGCTAGGTCCCTAAGAAAAAGAGATAGCCCCCTTTTCCGTGTCGTCAAGCCTGAACTTTGCACCCATTGGTTTTGCCAATGTCCATTTCTGGGTATATTTTGGACTGGAGAAAATTTGGAGATTTTACCTGCACATGAAGTTGTGTACTTCAACCTGACCGTTTGTTCTTTTCTTTTGCTCTCAATCGCTCTTTCATTGCTCTCAATGGATCCTCCCCAGACCGTAAAGTTACTCCTAAGGAAAAGAGGAGCACGGCTGAGAACATGCCGCGGTACATAAAAGACTTTCTGAGGATCCTGTCGCTCAATATTCTGCTGTTGTCGGTACACATCGACCATTTCTTATATTGTGAGCGAACTCCGGCCGTTTTTCCTGAATGCCTGCATCGGACCACAGAAGAGATACCCTTCGCACCGATGTTGCCGGGTGAGGACCCCATGAACTATGTCCTCCGATTATTTTATATGGAGTTGATTATTAAAAATCCCGGGCAGAACATTTTTGTTGATGGCGCACTGCCTGAGGAATCTGTGAGGGTTCAGCAATTAAGGCTGAGCTCGCATTATTTAGGGTGTAGCCCTATTAATGCAAGGGAATGTCAACATTGTAGATATGTGGCATTTCCTCCGTTTCCGGAAGGGACTGAGCATTTCTCTGCCTACTTTTGGAGGGCGATAAATACAGGGAATGTATTCTTCCTACAACAAACTGTTCATCGGGCTCTCGCGCGATATCAGGAAATTTCCCGCCAGCAGGATGCTGCACTGCCAAACGACGACTTCCCGGAAGATTTGGCAGAATGTTTCCGGACTGTCTATTAGAAGCTACCGCCACTACAGGTTTGATCCGCATCGCTCCTGTGCAAGATCCTGATGCCCTGATTACAAATAAATGCTGGTGCATCGGAGAGCGGAACTCAACAGTGTCAGCGTCCTGGTCCCTGTAGGAACGACTGCCCTGTCTGTCACGATGGATAATATGGTAAGAAACTTTTTATTTATTATTTATTTATTTTTTAATTTTTTTAATAATATTATATGATATTTATAATTAAATTTCATATTAATTCCATTCATATAATGGTTATGAAATATTACTTTTTAATTAGCTGGAAGTGGAAATGATAGTACCAAATTCGTTTATGCAAAACATTTCATTTTGAACAACTTCCAAAAACTCATTTACATTTTATCACAATATGATTCGAATTAGGCTCAATTATTTGTCATTTATGAATCAGGAAAAAAAAATCTAATGCGACATTATTGCTTTTTTTTTGAGCAAAGAAATATGTCGTTTTCGACAAATACTTTTTTTTTTCGAAAGTGTTTTAACTTTAAATCAATGGTTCTCAAAAGTAAAACAAGTTACTTTTACAAAAAAAAATGCTTATTTTCAACTTTACTGGTATAGGCTCTATGAATTCTAGGCCTTTTGGTAAGTTACATTTACATGAAATGGTATATCAATTTCTATTTATTTATATGTTGTTTTATTTACAACGTGGTGCTAATTTATTAGAAGCACTGGAAGAGGAATTTCTACGAACTGTTTTTTTTCTTTCGTCTGTAACCGTAATTTACCGTAAAAACTTAATTTCCGTCCAATTTATTTTCGGTTTCAAATTCCAAATTCATTTTTATGATCGAAATTACTTCTTTTAATTTTCTTCAATTTTATCCATTCAATAATTTTAACTTTCTCGAATTTCCTTCATTCAATAATTTTAATAATTTTTTTCTCTGTAACTTATGGTTACGACATGGTTATATGGAATTCGTTTTTTTTTTGTATGATTTCCATATCTTATGTTTTCGAATTATTTAACTTAAACCATGTTTCAAATTTTCTGTGGTTTAATATGACATTATAATTTTTTTTTGTACTATTTTGTTGCAAATTATCGTATAACATGTTTGTAAATATTTTTAATTTACGTTATTTTATTTTCTGTGGTACTCTATGTTTTTGTAAATATTTTCATATTTATTTACGTTTTACTTATGTTCATGTTGTAAATATTCATTAATTTTACGTTTTTGTATGCTATACTTATACGTGTTTACGTATATTTTTTTCGTATTTTCATTTGGTATTTAATGTTTGTATATATTTCTTATTTTCTAAATAATAGTATTTTCTGAAACAATCTACGAGTTTTCGTCTCAAAAGTTATTTTACATTACATCCTGAAACATAATATGCTAAAGCTGTTTCATGTATTTTATGCGATGTAAACATATTCAGTATCATGCACTGTGAGAATCGAAACTGCGTAGGTGACTGGTCTAGCAATCATGCGTTGGTTTCGGAAAAGGAACTTCCATTTTTACTCACTAGGGTCCCCGCGTGCAGAGCGTGTGAACGCTCCTTCACGGTGACGCCATGTTTTCTTTGTTCTCCGTTGGATACGCAAAGAATTACTCATCCTCAACGTTTGCCTCTTCCAACCGCCGACACAGCCTAATTTCTGGCATAATCTTACTGCTACGGGTATCGTAACGATGCATAGACTAAGCATTTTTTTGTTTATTAAGTTCGTAATCTATTTTACGGTATTTATTTTGTAAATGAGCGGCCGATTTTGGCTGGACGCGTTTGCGTTACCACATTTCGTTAAGCTGCACCGAGATTTCCAGGTGCGTAGGTCCAATGAAAGGTATAACTTATTCGCTATATAAGCATCACGACCGTCAACGACGACATCTGGTGTTGAAAATAGTCGCGTATGCAAAAGTTCCGTAGAAATTAGATGTGCTCATCATGCATACGACCTTCAGATGGGTCTGCTAGCCTAATTCTATACAGAATTCTGTCATAGTCCTTATAAAACTTGGAGGCACCAATTTGATCCTCCGCTGACTAATCTCTAAGCCGTTTTATGATTTCGCCTAGATACGGATCGTCTGTCTGTTCCGCCACTAGGTGTTAACGTGTCTAGTCGGGATATTGGCTGCCTAATACAGAGGCTGGTATCTCTATATGAAACAATACATCGGAAACCGCTAGAAGTCGACCCGACTTGTGACATAATATGAACTCGTATTCTCTCAGTTGTAATAAGACTCTTTCGAGTGTGGGGTTTAAGGAGGAGGCACAATAAAGGTATCCTATTGCTAAATGATGTTTTTAAGCACAGCTAATTCAATAATTTAAACTGATAAAATCCAAATTTGATTTTTGAAAATTTAAAGTCTAAACGAGTACATATTTGGCGCCACTGAGATGCGCCATGCTGTCAGTCACAGTAAGCATTGCTCATGCTTATAATTACAGAATTCAAGCCTCGTACATTTACTACGACTGCATAACCAGTTGGCCTTCTCTTCATCATTAACCATGGCGATAACTAATGCCGATTTACTCTCTTTTTTTCTTTTTTACTTTTTGCATCTCATCAAGATAGTTATCTAACAAGTTACGTTGATGAAATGGAACTCTATACGCTTTGGAGCTTACTGGTTGAGAATTCCCAGTTTTTCAATCGAAAATTTCGTATCTTTGGTAACAACCAAGGTCGAAATCTTTTTTTATTTTTTAGAAACGATTCCTGATGAATGCTTAACATATCTAGGAATTCCTCCTTACTTAATATGTAAATATCAATTTATGTTTCAAAACATTCCATTCCGCATCGAGCTCTTCCTTAGATTTAGACTTGGAAGCGTCAGCTAGTCCCTTAGCTGGCTCTTCTGGTGAGGTTTTGCTCTGTTAGGATTGCTGTTGAGTTATCTCGATGGGATCTACCCGTTCCTACTGAGTCTACGGGAGCAAGATTGACGGGAGCGTTTTCGTCCTCGCAGTGGCTGCGTACGTGTTTAAAATCGTACCCACTTTTAATTCTACATTAAATCCATTAAAATTACTAAAATAATACCTGTAGGAGTCGTGTTAACAAGAATGTGAGCAAAACGTACAGGAAACGTACGTGAAGTAGAACTTAATATCTGGATGGTCACCTTTGATTTCTTTGTTTATGCCTGTGTAGACAGATAAATATTTTTTTGTTAATGCATTCTTGCTTTGCTTTTGAGGCATTGGCTTTTTTTTTATATAACCAGTTAAAACTCGTATACATTGCATGCATGTTAAACATTGCTACTTTTTAACATGATAAATTTCACTAATTTAATTGCTTCGGTTTTTATTTTTTTTATTTTTTTTTGAGCAAGCATGCCTACAGTAAATATAATTATCACTGTATATAATAATTCGCGTAGTAATAGTAATTCTCACTGCATATATTAATGCTCACTGTAATGTTCCATTACTATTTAACTGTAGCATGGTTCCTTTTACATGGATTTTTTTTTTGAGGTGATTTATTGTTACGGCGACTGCCAGTCCTGTAATGCCTTAAGGGTGATCCGACTGCTAAAATAAAGTTAACGTTAAGTTAAATTCGCCGTTTTCAGGTTCTAATACTCCTGTAATACTTCTGTATTTCAAGAATTTGAAAATGTAGATTTCCGGTAATTCTGGACTTACAGTTTGCTGGAGTTACCTCAACTCTTAACAAAAGACACTGTAACGTCTATAAGCTTTTGTTCACGCGTACAATTCCATGAAAATTTAGGATTATCATCACTATCTTCATCCGTAGCTACGTTAAGTGTTGCTACGTAAATATGATCAGGTTTATAATTTTCCCTGTTTATTATTTCCTTATTTCGATTATAAGCAACCTGAGCTTATTCTGGCGATGCTGGTGTTTGAAATTTTAAATCGCCTATAGTTAAGACGTTATCTGGGCAATTTAATGCTAACGAATCTGATTTATTTGACATGAAATCGTAACCTAATAGTACTGAAATATTACTAAATGAACCATCAGGTATGATAACGAATTCTTTGCTTCTAGAAAATTCATATTTTTTTCCTATCAGCTTTATTCTGACGATTTCCGACCCCAACCAAATTTACTGGTGTGGCTATTGCAATTAAATGACATTAACGCTAAAATTCTTAAGCATGCGTTGGGCTGCTGTGTTTGTAATTTAGCGAAAGTTACGAGTCTGTGTCAAATAAACCTATTTCTGGCCTATTACCAACGTCGAAGACTAAGTGTGGACGCGAATATTTAATCTTAGTTTTATTTAAAACTGTGTTCACTTGAACGTTATCAGCGTCAGGCGCTGTTTGCTCCGAGTCGAGCGATGCTTCTCCTTGCTGCTCTGACTCGTGGCTAGTATCAACCTCGGATGCTAGATGGTGCTGCTTGTACCACCTGTTGCCCGGTTGAGCGGAAATGCTCGTGAGAAAGTTTCCTCGCTCTCCCAACGATGAGTGTTTCGCTAGTGACGCATTTGGGTCGGCAACAATTTTACTGTCCCAAAACGTTAAGCAGATTGTAGGTTCGAATGTTCCTACAACTGTTGGAATTCTAATTTTCCAATCTTTCGGCGTTGTTGGTGAAATACCAATAGAAGTGCCTGAAGGCATTTTAACTCCATCTTTATGGAATGATTCACTCGTATGTTTAAACTGTTTAAACTGTGCGTTTACTACCTAATAAAGCAATAACGATCGGCTTTTTCGTATCAACTGGGTTTAATTCTGAATGAAAATTTGTGGAATCTAAACCATCTTTGAATAGTGTTACTATTACTGAGTCATAAGTTAAACCGTACTTATCGTTAACTATCGTTATCGTTAACTACGTTTAAAGCATTTGTAAATTCATTTACGAGATTTTTATTACTTTCTATAGACCTTGCAACATATTTTGAAGGAATTTTGCCAAAATATGACGCTAAACGTGGAAAAGCTAACGTCCGACCTGGCAAAGCAAGTTTCTGCTGGTGCCACTCGACGTTTAAATACAAATTAAGCATTAATTTATTTGCATCATCGTTTGAAAATAATGGAACACATTTTACTTTAAGAAGTGAGTAACCTACTATTCACTTCTTTATTTTGGGTAGCAAGTGTTTGAGTATGAACTGAGCTGACGTGTGGATTTCGATCGTCATTATTGCTCTGTTCTGACTGCTTTGAGTTTAGTTCTCAATCCCTGTTAACATTCAGACTATTTGCTGTTTTTTTTTGTTATTTTTTTTTATTTATTTATTTATTTTTTTTTGAACTACAATCATTTTAACATGAGTCACTACCTTCGTTTATGTCTGTAGCGTGTTGTGGAACACGGTTTTGGTTGTTATTTTGTCTTTGTTGGTTTTGATTTTGATTTTGGTTTTGGTTTTGGATTTGCTGTCTACCATTATTGATACCATTATTTTGTTTCTACTGTCCGTTTTTGTAACTATTGTTACTGTTATTGCTAGTGTTAACCTGATATGAATAAGGGTTGTTAGTTTTTTTTATTAAACTGAACAGAATACCTATTATCGAAACCAGAAAAATAATTTCCGCCGTTTTCAGGATTATTTCCCCTGTATTGACTACCTCTACGGCTGTCTCCGCCGTAGTTATTATTGGAAGAACCGCCTTCCGAATTATGCTTCTCATTACGTTGTCTGAAACGTTGTAAATTATCATCCTTAGTGCGAGAATGTTTTTTGAAATGTCCACAGCCTAAACAACGGTGACAGACCTTGATTTGTGAGTTTCTCGCATTTATGGTGCTGATTTTAGCCTCATTAGGTGTGGCTTTAACACTTCTTAATTTATTTAAGCCTTTTTCTAATGAATTCATTTTGTCTAATATTGAACCAAGAGCTAAATTATTGACTTCGCTATTCGAAGTTTGTTTGTTTGCTGCAGCTTCTGCTGACTGAGCTGAGCCACTCTCATTCCTTTTACCTGTGTAGCCTGCTAAAACGGCACGCTTGTAAATTGCTGCGTTATACATATTTCTAAACGAAGTATGCATTTGAGAAGTAATATGTACTTCGATTTCGGGTGGCATAGCATGAAGGAAAACTGAACGCATCCCTTCATCTTTTGCTATTTGTTTATATTGGCGTTCTGCCTCGGTATCCGTTGGCTTAACTCTCCAAAGTTGTGAAGCCATTTTCTCTAGCCTAGCAGAAAAATCTTCGATTGTTTCCCCTTCCTTTGATTCAGTTGCATGAAACAAATATGGGGTTATGGTTTCACCTCCTCAACCAAATCTATCGACTAAAATTTCCTTGAAATTTTCCCAACTTTGAGAGCTAGCAATATGCGGATTCATGGCCAAATAAATTGCTACTTGTCCTGTGCATTTGCTGCATGCGACAGAAACTAACTTGGAATCTTTTAATGAAGGGTCTAATGTTCGTAAATTTTCGACCATTAAGGCAAAAGTAAAAATATCCAATGAGTCATCTCCTGCAAAAGGTAAAATAGCTTTCTTGGCTGAAAGTAATTCTTCCCAAAGTCTAGACTTATTTTGTGAATCCCTGCTTTGATTTGATTCGGTGATAGTTTTCAGCACTTCTAAATGATTATCATTTACTGCCTTAAGGTTATCGCTATTTGATTGTAAACATACTGCTAAAGTATGATTCAAAATTTTTTGAAGATGAGATTCGTCTATATTACCCTGTTGTCCGCTACTATGATTTGGGGTTAAAGTTAGCGGTGTTTGATTTCCAGGTGGAATCTGAGAGTTTATTACGACATCTGGAGTAATAGGAACATGGGAATGATTCGGTATTTGCGAATTTACTGGCAATTGAATATTAAGCGGTGTTTGATCGCTTGTTTGCATTTGCAAGGTAGGCATAGTTGGTGTCAAATTTTGAGACACATGATTATGCTGTGTCGTTGCTAGATTTAACGGCACATTTAGGTTTAATGTCATAGTTTGATTTAGAGGCATATTTTGGTTTAATGACATAGCTTGATTAATATGCACCTGACTATTGGGTGTTACTTGAGAATTTAACGGTACCTGAGTACTAAGTGGAACCTGGGAATTTAATGGTGCGTTTTGGAATATCGGTACATGAGTATCTGGTGGCACACGGTTGTCGTGTGGAGACCTAGATCGTATTCGACCTCTAGAATTACCCTTATTTTTAGTTCAGCGTTTTGCTGAACGAGACTAAACTCGTTTGGATGGTGGCAAATTCAATGCGTCATCGACCTCGTCAATAGTATCAATATCAGAATGATCTGACTCATCTGGAGTGGTATTGGTATTATCTAAAATAGGGGTGCTAACTGAAGCATCCGTAAATTCCACAAAATCGTCTTGATTTCGAGGTTTTCTAATTTGTCTGCCTCTCGAAGAGACTTGAACTGTGCCTCTGGCACGATTACTTCTAGTTCTAGGCATTATTTAACTAGATTTTAAGCAAATATTTAACTTAAAATAGATTTTAAAGTTAATTTGTGGCACAAGTCTTAAGTTTTTAAGCACTTTGAAAATTTTTTTGTACAATTTCTTACAAATTTGCGCCAAAATGATGAATTTTCTCTTTAAAATTGAAAATAAGGAAATTTTCCCAAATTTTAACACCTATAGTCGGCAATAATTTGACGGTGGTTATTTTAAGAGCAACCACGATCAATTTCACACAAAATTAGCACTGTAGTGACTAATAAACCAAATGCACTGAACTAAATTTAGGCCTATAAGTTTAACCCAAATTTAACCCAAATTTCCTCTTATTGTGGAAAATTTAAAGCAAATACACTTTAAATGCACACAAGATAATACACTTCAACATATTTCATAGCATTGATGATGTCAACCAACTATTTTCATAAACAATTGCAAGGTACAAGCAAAATCAACAATGTTATTTTCCAACAAAGCTTAACCAGCGCTATTTTCGTAAATAGGCTACTAAATTTTCCCGTAACTTTTGATTGTTAAAATTCTGTTTATAAACAAACCAACTATCGTTGTTGACTATCAGGGAAAAAAATCAGACCCGAATTTTAACGCTAAAATTTCAGATTTTTAAAGACTGTAAAGTGCGGAAAATGGCAGTATTTCCTATAAAATACAACTGAATGCTCTTAAATTATTAGTATTATTTTTTTCTTTTCGGGCATTTGGGAGAATTGAATCACACTTATGACTCAATTGTAATGTTCTATTCCAGTGACCATTTGACTAGAATAAACATTATCGTCTAGGATGGCATAAGGGCAAACAATTGTATAAACCACTATTAAATATAAAATAGGTAGGCTAAATAATAAGCAAACATCCAATTATACTGGGCCTTTAATCGACACTCCGCTGTACACAATATTGACCCCACAATGTGGCCAATTAAATCAATGACAGATTTGTTATGATTTGATTGTATGATTACAATTATCGGCAATGAGTCGAACGAATGGCATTACGGATTAAGTCGAGCGGTAAACCTAATCATTATTATATTCTCTGAGTTAAATTAAAGGAAACTCGGGTTAATTTAGTAGCGTACGGATTGGTACTAGTTAAGCATAAACATTAATAGCTATGGCTAATGATTCTGAATACTTATCTCTATAAGAGAAGCTTGAGTGCGGCCATCGGCCCACGGCTCGGCTAGGGGGCGAAGCCTCGTCGCTAACCCGGCACGGCAATCTGCCTGGCGTACTTCTGGATTGCGGCCTTCAGAATTTGACTGGCGTGAACTACTTAACAACTGTTGTGAGGCTGGTGATCGGATGATATCACGCATTCTGAGGATCGGTTTAAATACTGTGGCGTTATCGGCCATGATCGATCCATTGTAGTATTGATTTATTATTGAAAAGCTAAATATAGTAACATTTGGACAGCTTGGGCCCTTATCGCCAAATGGGACCTCTACACATGTCAATCATTCCATTGTTGCATTCGGGTTCATTAATTGTTCCCCGTACGCGGTGCTTTGAAGGTATATGCCGCCATCCCGTGTGGGAGGGATTTATTGTTATTCCACGAAGTGATTGATCACGAGCGACGATCTTATCGTAATTAAATCTACTTCTAGAAAGTCATTTAGCTTCTACGTAAATAATGTAAGCTGGTAATGCCATCCTTTCAACTCTAACAATAGGTATAATTACACTTGTTCAGTCTCAAATGATCTTGCCGCCTCTCGATCGTCTTTCAAGAAGGACTCCCAATTATAATTGCTATCTGGAGTCGTTTTGATCTATCCAAATAAATACTCAGTTCATGTATTTTAATAAATGTATGATATTATGCAATTATGCACCCAATTAATTAATTGTGTTGTTTCTGTTATGAACATTAATTAAGCCATTATTAATTTCCTTACATTTGGTTAACATCTCTGTATTGTGTGGCGCAGTGGCATCAACGGGCTACTGCACTGTAAATGAGGTTGGCGCTAATGACCTATCTGTCGACACGCCATTAAGCGTCATTCCCCCTAACGGGAACATTATTAATATTGTGCATTCGGTTGGAGTCACTATAAAAAAATAGTAAGATGAATAGGAAATAACAATTAATTATAAGGCTACACTTTACAGCAGTTATTTGGGGCATGAAAGCGAGTAATTAGTTTCTTGAAGAAAAAAAAAGAAATTAGCAAAACCTTTACAAGTTTAAATGAAATATTGTGTAGTCTGGCATGCACAATCCTATAAAGTCGATAGAAATCAGAAGAGAAATGCGACACTTATCTCGTTACAAAAAAAGTGGCATGACACGCCACTGCTGCAAAGAGTTTCTTGTGTGCAGTTATAATGCACACAAAGAAAGTGCTCTTTCCAAAGTTCCCATCAAGCAACATTATTATTATGCTTCTACGGCATTATGCCTCTACGGCATTACCTTTTACCATTACGTGGGTGTAGGACGGTCCCTTTAAGTTAAACGAGGTCGGTATAGAATTGATGGAAAGAATAAATCCCCAGCTTTCAGAAAATCCTAAGCAGGTCCATTTCGGGCCTTTAGAGGGGTCACAAGAGCACTTTGAATTCGAAAATCACCATACCCTATCGCTACTATACCATTACTTCTATCCCTTTAAATGGGCTTAGGACTGTCCATATCTAGGTCAGACTTTTTCGGATGGGGTTGATGGAAATAATAGATCTCCACTTTTCAGAAAATACTAATCATGTCCATTTTGGACTATTAGAGGGTTCGCAAGAGCACAACGAATTCGAAAATCACCATACACTTTTGCTGCTATGCCATTACATCTTCACTTTTAAATGGGCTTAGGACATTCCGCATCTAAGTTAGAGATTTCGGTTAGGATTGGTGGAAAGAATAGATCCACAGCTTTCAGGAAATCGTAAGTATGTCCATTGCTATTAGAGGGGTTGCAAGAGCACTTTGAATTCGAAAATCACCATGCACTTTCGCCGCTATACAATTACTTCTTCACCTCTTAACGGGCTTAGGACGTTCCGCATCTAAGTTAGACGCTTTAGGTTAGGATTGATGGAAAGTATAGATCCCACATCTTTCAGAAAATTCTAAGCATGTCCATTTTGGGCTATTAGAGGGATCGCAAAAGCACATAGAATTAGAAAATCACCACACGTTTTCGCTGCTACGCCATTACCTCTTCATTTCTAAATGGGCATAGGACGCTCACTATCTAAGTTAAACAATTTCGGTTAGGGTTGGTAGAATGAATAGATCCCCACTTTTCAGAAAATCTTAATCATTTCCATTTTGAGCTATTAGAGGGCTCCCAAGAGCAGTTTGAATTCGAAAATCACCATACGCTTTCACCGCTATGCCATTACCTCTTCACCTTTAAATGGGTGTAGGACAGTTCCTTTTTAACTTAAACAATTTCGGTTATGATTGATGGAAAGAATCGATCCCCAACTTTCCGAATATCCTAAGCATGTTCAATTAGGGCTATAAGTGGCTCACAAGAGCTCTCTGAAAACGAAAATCACTATAACAACCTACTGAAAAAAAGATCATTCGCCCGATTTTGGGGTTCAAAGGTTGCTCTCACGTAAAAGATATAAAAGTCCAGAATTGTGTCCAGAATAATGTACTGAACGTTTTTGTGTCACATTATGCTTTTAATTTGCTGACGGGTACAGAATTACAGCCAAAAGACCGGTTTTTCTTTTTTTTTTTTGGGGGGGGGGGGGGGGGGGAGTAACTCCTTAACCATCAACACAATTCTGGACTTTTACATCTTTTACATAAACGTAGCCTTTTAACCCTAAAATTGTATTTGAAGTGTATCACCCTTAATTAGCGAAAACGATCTCTTTTTCAATTGGTTGTTAAAGTGAATTTTGTTTTCTTGCGAGCCCTTTAATAGCCAGAATTGGACATGCTGAGGATTTTATGAGAGGCGGGGATCAATTTGCTCCATCAATCGCAACAGTATTGTAACTTAAAAAGGTACCGTCGTACGCCCATTTAAAGGTGAAGAGGTGATGGCATAGTGGCAAAAGTGAATGGTGATTTTCGAATTGAAAGAGCTCTTACGACCCCTTTAATAACCCAAAATAGACTTGCTTAGGATTTTCAGAAAGCTGGGTATCTATTCTCTCCGTCAATCCTAATCTAAATCATTTAACTTAGATAGGGACCGTCCTACGCCCACGTAAAGGTGAAATGTAATGGGGTAGTGGAAAAGTGCGAGGTGATTTTCGAATTCACGGTGATTTTCGAATTCAAAGTGCTCTTGCGACCCCTCTAATAGCTCAAATGGACCTGATTAAGATTTTCTGAAAGGTGCTGGTCTATTCTTTCCATCAATCCTAACAAAAATCGTTTAACCTATATACGGATCGGCCTCACGACAGTTTAAGGTGAAAAGTAATGGTATAGTGGTGAAAGCATAAGATGATTTTCGAATTGAAAGTGCTCTTGCGACCCCTCTAATAGCCCGAAATGAACATGCTTAGGATTTCCTGAAAAGTGTGGATCTATTCTTTCCATTAACCCTAACCGAAATCGTTTAACTTAGATTGGGACCATCCTAGGCCCATTTAAACGTGAAGAGGCATGGCATAGCGATGAAAGCCTATGCTGATTTTCGAATTCAAAGTGCTCTTGCTACCCCTCTAATAGCCGGAAATGGACATGCTTAGGATTTTGTGAAAGGTGGTGATCTATTCTTTCCATCAACCCTAACCAAATCGCTAGGGACCGTCCTACACACACATAATGATAAAAGTAATTCCGTAGTGGCAAAAGCGCAAGGTGACTTTAGAATTCGAAGTGCTCTTGCGGGCCCTCTAATAGCCTAAAATGGACATGCTTAAGATTTTCTGAAAGGTGTGGATCTATTCTTTTCATCAACCCTAACCGAAATCGTTTAACTTAGATTGGGACCATCCTAAGCCCATTTAAAGGTGAAGACGTGGTGGCGTAGCGGCGAAAGAGTAAGGTGATTTTCAAATTCAAAGTGCTCTTGCGACCCCTTTAACAGCCCGAAATGGACATGCTTAGGATTTTCTGAAAGGTGTGGAGCTATTCTTTCCATCAACCCTAACCGAAATCGTTTAACTTAGATTGAGACCATCCTACGCCCATTTAAAGGTGAAGAGGTAAGGTGTAGCGATGAAAGCGTATGCTGATTTTCGAATTCAAAGTGCTCTTGCGACCCCTCTAATAGCCCGAAATGGACATGCTTTGGATTTTCTGAAAGGTGGGGAGCTATTCTTTCCATATTGTTTAATTGTTTCGAAAAGCACTTACTGCTAACCTCTGTAAGTGTATTTAAATTTTTTTAGAATAAATATAAAAACAATTGTTGTGGTCTAAGTAGCACTGTACATTTTTGTATGATTTGCATACACCTTATTTTTCTAAATCACTTCCGGCTGACATAATTACATAAGTTTAGTAGCATTGTAAGTAATAGTTATTGGTTAAAATCGAGCGGTTATCGATTTTTAACCAACGGGTGCGATTATTGGCCGGCTCGAGTATGCAAATAGGTAGAGGGCGGAGCCCGAGACCATTTGCATACGAGAACCGGACAATAATCGCACCCGTTGGTTAAAAATCGAAAACCGCTCGATTTTAAACAATAACTTATTTAAATCACGGTTGGGACGTCAAGCTAATTCTTATTTAATTAAAACGTTTTGTGTTTGTGAAAATTGCTTCAAGAAATACGGTAATACCTTATGTCAAATCAGTGAAGGTCATTCCATTTTAATTTGTGGAGGGGGAGTGGGTGTTGGACGATTCCTTTGGCAGGTAGGCAGACTGTAGGCTACGCTCAAGTTTCTGGAAGGTGGGTGGGAGTTAGACGACGCGTCGTTTCGCAAAGTTTAGCCTGTAAGCTAGCTCGCTCGCTCTGTTCGGAAAGAATAAACTTCGATATGTGATGAAGCAGGGATAGAAGGACATTGTGCCGGCATTCTCGCAAGGTAAGTAATTCTTTTTGTTCGTTTGTAGTTTGAGAACTGTTTCAAATCTCCAGTAATACCCTAATAGGTGAATCGGTAGGAATGAAGGTCATTCCATTTTAGGTTGTGGATGGGGGGGGGGGGGAGAGAAGAGTTAGACGGAGGGAATAAACTTGGAATTGGCCAGCCAGACATGTGAGCGTTAACAGGTAAAGGATTTCATTTGGGATATCCCGGCAAGTTAAGTAATTCCTTTTGTACGTTTTCATAGCGTTACGGTTTTAACGCTGTATAATTTTGGTTGTGGTGTATGCGTTCCCATCGCGTGATCCGGAAGTGTCAAAAGTGTTGAGTTATCGACAAAAGTGTGGATTATCGGTAAAAGTGTGGGGTAACTCGATAACCCACACTTTTTGCGATGACGCACACTTCCGCTCACGGTTAACGGGATTTAACCTACGGAAATTTAGCGTGGCGTTGAGTTAGCGTGACATCACAGCCGTGGTTTAAAGGTGGCTTAATTACAAACGTGTTTTAATCATCCAGAAGCCGTTACAACTCTTTTGGAATTCGATAATACAGTTGAAAGCATAACGGTATGTTTAATTTCATAAAAAAAACGGCCATATTGGAAAATGGCGGCTGGAAAATTCGGATGAAGTTTCTCAGATGTCTACCTTTGTTTTTTTTTAATCTACTATAATGTGCCTGACCACTGTAACAGGTTTCATCCGTCTACTCAAAAATTCCTACGGGGGTATAGGCCAGGGACAGGACTAAAATTATACACTCAAGTAGTCCTCATTTAGTGCTCATCACGGATACTCCTGAGCCAGGTAAGTATGACTAAACGACGCAGCTTCGAGAAGACTATGGTTTGCTGTAATTCAACTGTACTAGTAATTGTTAGTTACTTTACCGTTTTGCAAATTTATAATGTAAAATGAAGTACTAATCTTTTAGTGTTTTTAGTAAAATATATATTTTACAGTTGATTGTTTTTAAATGATTAGTTTTAGTGGTGGTATTATCGAATAAACCACAGTTTTTGAAATCGAACTTGATTTTTTTTGGGGTTGAATCTATGGCCGCGAAGCTCGAGCCTCACGATAATACAGTAAGGTAACATTCGATTATTTCAACAAAATTTGCTTATTTTTTGGTTATTTGTGTAATGATGTCATGTCTAAACTCGGCACATTTTCTACCTGCCATAATCACTGGACACGAAGCCTGGATACGGTGTGGTGATATGAAAGAATCATTTTACCGTTCAACAGTCAACTTTTTTAGCAAAGAAGTGCACGAAGAATGAATCTGGAGTTTGATGAGTGGCATTGTTCCCTAAATACAATGGTTAAAACAATGTAAAACAATCAAAATGATCGTTTAGGGTCCCGTAACTCCAGAATGGATCGACCAATCGAAAAAGTGGTCCCTGTAAGGTTGAAGCCCAGGGAAATTTCTGACTCAGATCATGTTTCAGATTTTAGGTAGGTACAGTAGTTTTTTTCTGAAACCGTGTCACACAAGAACAACAACAACAACAACAAGAAGTGAACAGTTTTCAATTTACGTGTGGCTTCTTACGTTTACTCTTACACGGAATTGCATAAAAGTCGGTATAAACTTGGGAAAAGTTGCTATCTACTATCTGGCCTAGTTTGGCCGAAATATATTGAATAGAAACGGAGAAATTATTAGTTTTAGTTTTGCTGGAGAGAGAACTTCAATCATATATATTAAGGCTGTACCGATACGAGCTGCCGAGCCGATTCTCGCCGAGCAGAGCATGATCGGTAATCTCGGTATACCGAGCAATTACGTCCATTTAACCGAGCCGAGCAGCACGGCTCGCGTCTAATCTTGGAGCGCGATCCTGTGACCACTGGACTTTGAACGCAACCTTCATTTTGACAGATTCCAGTCGATGATTATGATCTATCATGGTTCCTGCTGCACGAAACTTGAAGGACTACCACAGAATTGAATATATTAACAAAGTTTTCAGGTAATTCGTGCAGATTAACTACTTTTTTAGTGTCAATAGCACTAATTTAATTGTTTTGAATGGTCAATTGTTAAAACTTTTATTAGCTTAAAAGTAACGTACCTTATAATAAAGTTGCTTGTTTTGTCATGATAATGTTTGTTAATACAGGCTTAATTGGCCAGATCAGATATGTCGATACCTCATCAATTACAGTGTGCGAAACTAATAGTAGTCTAGTAGTCTATGGCTGCTGCTACGCCAGGCTGTTTTAGTGAAAAAAATTGTTCTAGCTAGAAGCCTGCTTGGCATTTTGCGAGTGCTGATTACAGGGATGCTGCCAGTGTGAAAAATGTGAAAATTTGCCAGTGGTAAAATAAAAGGAGAAAATGTAAAAATACGAGTGATGTGTGCAAAATAAGGCAAAACGCACTATCGAAGTAAAAAACAATCAAATTATCCGTCTTCATTTTGGGCCCGGAATGACGTAGGCATGTCTGTTATTCGAATACGAGAAGCAATTGATTGGTTTATTACCGGAGTTGCTTTGAATTCGATTTCACTCTCTTGAGTGAAATTACAGAGAAATGGTTACTGGAAAAGAAAAAAATGTATTAAATAATTGTGAAACTGTGCGTATATGAAAACGCAGAAATAGTGATACAAAAATGAAAAGTAGGTATGTGAGAAAAATGAAAAGCAGCTATGTGAAAAAAAAATGAAAAGCGTGTATGTGAAAAATGTGTGAAAAAATGAAAAGTTGGAATAAGCACCCCGTGATTATTAAAAGTGCTCGGTCCTGCTCGGCATCACTGATCGGCTCGGTTATGCTCGGTGTATCAGGCATTTTTTGAGTGATCGGCTCGGGATTAGCTCGGCAGGAAAAAATGTGCCCGGTACAGCCTTAATATATATACATCGCCGTGTATGATACGTAACTAAACATCCTACACTATGCACTACACAACCGTGCACTGCCCTGAACGAACAGTTTTATTGGTTTACATTGTTTTAAACATTGTTATAGGCAACAACGACAATCAGCAAACGACAGCCGCAAGGCATAGATGATCAAATAAATGCTAACAATGCTGATGAGTCAACAATTCATCCGCACTTTGAGGAAATGTTGAAGAGGAAGCATTATCCTTATTTCTAACTACTTTATAGAGTGGTTTGACGTCACCCTCCCGTGTTAAAGCTAGAATGTTCGTTACCTATTTGGCTTGCCGTCCTGTAATACGAATAAAGACAAAATCCGCTGAAACCACTAGACCACTAGACACGACTTTTCATATAAACCAGTTTTTGAGAAATCAGGCATCTGAGAAAATAACAAGGCTGAATCTTCGTTATATCGGGAGACTGGTCACCTGACAACATAAAAATCGCTATTAGTTTTTTTGTTATCTTTTATTGTAAATTCAAAGAATCACCAAGAAGTGATTATTTCTCTTGTGAATGATGCCCTGGTTGCATAATTTTGCGTTAGCAGATTCTTTAGTCAGTGACGGATTTCCAAGGAGCTCAAGAGCGAAAAAATCAGAGGGGCAGCAAATTTTGTTTAAAAAAAATATTGATGTTCAGAAATTTTTATTTCGATTTCTTAGTTACAAACCAAACTGTTTTATAACACATATTCTATTATATCTGTTCCTACGATTGCTAGAAGCCGAATAAAAATTTAAAGAATCTTAAAAAAGATTCTGTATTACTTTCCTTTTTTCAGTCGCATTTTGCGCTCCCGATCCGAGGTGGCATGTAAGCGAAGGTGGTGGCGCCTTCTGTGGGTGCACCAATTAATCACTAGCCTCCTATCACGAGGAAGTAGAGCAACATTGATTAAACTAATCACATCCACCTCGTTTTTTGTGCCTGATCTCGGGGTGGGATGGGTTGGGGTTAAAAACGATCAGATTTATAAGAGCTAAAGTGGCACTATCACCGATTGAAAGCAGACGAAATCCGACAACATGTAGCGCTATATCGTGCCATCTAGCATTTGCTTGCACCAAGCGAAGAAATGCATAATGGCATTTCTTTTAACGAAACAAACAAGCCACGACATCCTTAACTTATTGAGGGAAAAATTGGTTCGTCCTCGTGCACCTGGGAGCAAGCTGTTAAGGTTAACAATATCATTGCCGCTAGATAGCACCACGGTTTTTTCGTTCGCATTTCAATCGGTGATAATGCCACTTTAACTTTAAGAATTCAGTTGTTAAATTTATACTTCTACATCGGGTGGTGGGGGAGCGCAGCAAGCAAAGTTTTGTGAAATATTGGAAAATAGATGGCAAGTGTTGTGTAAATAAAATGGGGGATGTAGCCCCTATAGATGGCAAAATCCTAAATCCGACCCTAGCTGCCTTTAGTCAATAATATTATTTCGAAAGTTATAAATTATCTTACATTCGTATGAAACTGGTTTTTATTCAAAGTTCACTCTGTATATAGTGTAAAAAAATAATAATGACATTGCTAATCACCTGGTGGTTGGGTAAATATCAACGTTATTCACACCTTTTTTTGGTAAAATAAATTCTTTCATGCTGTGAATAAAGCTGAGATTTTAAATTTTGCACGTAGCTACAGTTTAACCATGGAATGTGCCTTTAGCGAGAGTTAACAGAAAATCTTTTGATAGTCATTCCAGTATATGTGTGATGTCACAAATTTGCTGACCCCACCCCTTGTCCGAAAATGTGAATCTGCCCTCCAGCCCTCTGCTAATGTGTACTCCCAATAGTGTCTTAAGCCGTGGAAGACTCAAAACGTGGCATTTAGAACTGTCGATGCCCTCCAGGTGTGATCTGTGAACTAGAGTTTCAGCTCCCAACTTAAGATAGAAGGTTCCTACGGACCATAACAAACCCAAACAATTCATCTACTCAGGCAAGTACTTATCCCAAACAATCCATCTACTCATGCAAGTACTTATCCCAAACAATCCATCTATTCATGCAAGTACTTATCCCAAACAATCCATCTACTCATGCAAGTACT
>JAHWFP010103971.1:0-16936 GCA_023313725.1 Lithobius niger | reverse complement strand
AACAATCCATCTACTCATGCAAGTACTTATCCCAAACAATCCATCTATTCATGCAAGTACTTATCCGAAACAATCCATCTACTCACGCAAGTATTTATCCCAAACAATCCATTTACTCATGCAAGTACTTATCCCCAAAATCCATCTACTCATGCAAGTAATTCTCCCACACAATCGATCTACTCATGTTAGTACTTATCCCAAACAATCCATCTACTCATGCTAGTACTTATAAAGAATTACCGATAAATTGCTAGCAGAAAATTGCTCTCCGGAAAAAATGCTCGCAGACAATTGATCGCTAAGAAAATTACTCGCAAGAAAATTGATCGTCGGGAAAATTGCTCGTCCGAAAATTGACCGTACGGTTAATTGCTCGCCACATTTTTTTTAATTTAATTTTGTTTTATTTCTTTTAACAGTTATTAGTTTTTAACAGTAATTTTGCAGTTTTTTCGTGTATTTGAGTGGCATAAAATCAAGTTGCAGCGACAAAAATAAGCCTAAGTGTAGCTCAATTTAATTATTTTTCATGTGGTCTGTAACGGCGGAGGCTACGACGGCTGAGGTGCTTGTAATGCCCCCGACATCATTGGTTGACATGGAGTTTCAGTTTAAGGTTTTGTAGTGGTTATAACGACTTTTACGATATAAACACAGTTTGGGCTACTGTCCCAGCATGGGGAATGAAGTGTCAGGGTCTTAATTAAAGGGGCCTAACCTTAACACTACTGGTAATCACTGGCACCAACGGTGGAAATTAGTTAACTGTTTAACGAAGGATAAAAACTAAAGATGGGCTACATATTTATTTTACACTCAAACAATTAATCAGTTAGAGAACAAAATGAAGTTTAAAACTCCTGGTTTTAATAAATGCAGTGAACAAATGGCAAAATACAATTACAGTTTATGTTCCCTAGAACAGCTTTTGACAAAGTGAGGAAAAGCAACAAGTTTAGAATTTAAATTTGGAAATTCACACATTCAGACAAAAACGACAACTGGTG
Source organism: Lithobius niger (assembly GCA_023313725.1). NCBI lineage: Eukaryota > Metazoa > Arthropoda > Chilopoda > Lithobiomorpha > Lithobiidae > Lithobius > Lithobius niger. The sequence continues at coordinate 15,926 of JAHWFP010103971.1, read as the reverse complement.
TTTTTGAATAAGATTCAAATTTTCAGATTAGAAAAAGTAAATACTGAGTACTCTCGGAGACACAGCGTCGGCTAGTTACAATATTTATCTGACAGTTTGTTTCAACACGCATGAAGATCAACCGTCCGCAGTTTTGTTTATAAGTGTTTAGACAAACGATCAACCTCCCAGAATTTTTCGTAAAACTCTCTGAGATGCAAAAAGCTCGGCAATTTTACACGTTAGTCATTGAAGTATGTTTCTATTGAATCTTCTACAAAGATCAAAACGTCAGTTTACATTAAAATTAAATTGAGCTAAACAAGAAAGAGTTTTGGTGTTTAGTAAGAGAACCACTCTGACGTTATGGGGGTGTGGGACCAGAAATGCTGATGACGTCACCTCCAATAATTTTCTCTAGCTAAAAGTTTTTAACCTATGAATGTAGAATTAGGGGTCCTAAATTAAACTTTCAAAAGCTAAACTATAAACATACGAACCACTACCATTTTGCCTGGCATGGATCCTCGGACGTGACGTCTCCACTCCCGACTGGCGTGACCCTTCAAGCTTTGAGATCTGTGAGCTGTGCTGTGCTGTAGAGGGAGGGCAACTGGGGCTTTTTATGCTGGAGCATCGGATTTTGGCGACCAAAGTGCGGACGCCGAGGAGAGCTGCGGGGTTCTGATTGGTGGAGGGCCAGGAGAACAATGGAAAAATCGACAGAGCAAAGGGTTTTGGTGCAGAGCCGTTTGCAGGAGTAGGGACATGTAAAGATAGGCCAAATTGAGTTTTAACTCAACTGAACTTTGGAAAAGGACTTTAAATTAAAATATTGATTATGGATTGAATATTTACATGAATTCTTTGTGAAATGGCTCTTGTTAAAGCTTAGTAGTTTGGCTTGGATAATGAATAAATCAGTACTATTAAATTGTACAAGCTTTAACTGTAAACTGCAGTGTTATACACCACAACTAGGTTGGGGGGGTGTAATGATCTATTCTAGTGAGCAATTTCCCTAAAATAAACCATTGTTGTCAGGATGAATCAGTTGTATTTAACCTACATATAACACATAAATATGGAACTTGAAAAGGGAGGCGTAATGATAATCAACAATTCAATAATATTTTGGGCCTTTAATCTACTCTCCGTTGTACAAAATACGGACCACACTGATCAATAAATGGAATTATTAGGATTGTGTTTCGAGATCGGTTTAGTTACATTAAATCAAAAATAGTTGGCGATTGGCATTCTTACTATGATTGCATTTGGTAATAATTCCTAAGTAAAGGATAGTTAATAATGATTGGCGTTAAAGGATTAAGCACTCGGCTTACTATCAATCAAGTACAACAATTGTTGTTAATGATACGGAATGATACTTAGCACCCGTGAAGCTCCGCCGTAGCTGACGTTCGGTCATTCGGCTTCCCGTTCCCGGCGTCGTGCGTCTGGTGCGCGGCACGGCTCCAGACGTCCATGAATAGCAGGACTCAGAGAATGGTGGTGGCAACATATAACCTTTAAAAGTCGAAATGATAATGCCGCATTCCTGAAGTCCGCTTAAATACTAGTGCGTTATCGCTTAGCAATTTATTTGATTGATTAGTGTGCTGAATAGAAATTGCGTGTCTTGACAGTTCAGGTCCTAAAGTAAATTAGGGACCGTCGCGCTTCTCTATCATTGTATTGTTGCGTTTGAGGCGCATCAGCTGATTCTCGGTATTGTGCGCTTGAGTAGCTCGCCGCTTTAACGAACTGCCACCTGCAGACCTTCGTGCAATAAATTAACTGTTGCGATTAGGATCGTGAACGATCATGGATGACGTTCCAAACTAATTGGAATTCCTTCTGAAAACTCTACGCTTCGCTGATCGAGTCGTAAATAATGTCGTAGTGAGAAATGCCATCTCCCCAACTTAACAATAGCTGTAATTACGCTGGTTTAATTTACAAAGGAATGTACACAGTTCCGGTCTTCTTTAAAACAGGCCCCTTCTGTATCTTAGTCGCTGGAACCATTTTTGGTCTAGCATGAGTAATATTTGATTAATGCATTTAATAAATATATGATATTTATGAAGTTATGCATATAATTAATTAGCTGTATTGTTTCTGTAATAAAGACTAATTAGGCTTAATTATACCCTAACATAATCCCTGTCTAAACTAAAATTACGTACCTTAATGGTTCCTGATTTTAGCTTCCAAACCCAGCTTCTTTATTAACAGAAAAATCACTTTACATGACCCTAGTAAGAGCTTTGTATTTCACCAACAAGCCCATAGTTTCCGAAAATCGTTGTGCGGCTAGGAAAAACAACCCCGTTCTAAGGAACAAATCCCCCGTAAAAGCCAGAACGTGTATGATGTATCGTATAATTAATTGCCTTATTAATATGAGCAACCTAATGTGGGTTGGTTTTTGGAAAACTATTAGTAACTAAGTTTTTGTGCATGCATGACCTGAACGTTGGAATTCCATGTAATTGAACAAATTTACATTTCAACTTTATAAGTTTTGTAGCTATTGAGCTGAAAAAGAATGAGGGTATCTTCCTCTCCATTCTTTTTAATTGGCATCTGGTTTTCCCTCTCGTTTGGGAGGGTGGAGTACTATCTCCTCATCTGCGTGCTCTACCAGCCTTGAGTTGGCCGCATCTCTGGCCAAGGTCGTTCAAGGCTGTGTTGACATTCCCTCTTTCTCTCCGTTTTCGTTTTGGCTGCTGCTGGCTCATTTGACCCAGTTTTGCATGGCTGGATAACGAGAAGAGAAATGGACAACATTACACGCTGTGTTTGAAACTCAAGGTTTTTCTCCTTTTGAAATCTTGTTTCTTTGCTTCTTTGAAGTTTGAAGAATGTCACTCGATACCAAATTGTGACTGTAATTTATCATTTTTCGTTTCATTCAAACCAAAGTCATGATTCTTTAATCATGTGCATTTCTAGTCTGTTATGAACCTTTCTGATTGATGTTGCCAACCTAATTTACTTTTCAATTCGTTTGGCAATTTGAAACAAGATTTCATCGGGATACAATAGCATTACACTCTTATAAATAAATGTCTTACTGTATCATTTATCAATTATTTGGTCCCTGAATGAGATCCAAACTGGCGAGTACTAAGTTTTAAATAGTTCTTACATGCTGTTAGTTAGCAACTTATAGATTTAGAATATCAAGACATGGGGGGGATAGGGGTTTTCTATTTCTCCCAAAGCTATTCTTGCTTAGCCCCGATTTAAGTGTAATCTATCTGCATACCCTTTGAAAAATGTCTAATTAACCATTTAATCCAGACTGAAATTCAATATTTCGCATGTTTCAGTATATGAAATTAATTTCCATATTTTGGCTATGAATTGGCAATCCGTGGCATATTGAGCAGTGTTACTCATTTCTTATGCCGTGTATTTTTTTTCGATTTACATTACTTAGGTGTAGTACGATAGTTGTGTGCGCAATTTGTCGCCCATTTTGACGAGTGTATGTCTTTTAAGAAATGTTAGTTGTGGTGTATTACCCTTTCAACTAATTATGTGACACTACAAAGAGACCAATCACCCTCAGGCGTCACATAATCCCTTTAAGAAACACCTTTATTATGAATACTACATTATGCCAATTTCTTATTCGATAGCCGTGAGCCTAGTGTTTTTGTTTTTTTTCCTAGCTCTATTAACATTCATATTTTGTGCATGTGCGTGTCATGCGCCGCAAAACACCAACAACAAAACCACTAGTACCAACAATGAGCGCTCCTGTATAAGGCAAAGCAACTCGTGTAACAGCATGTGTTACATCGCCATCCTGAACGTTAGTGGCAAAATACTGGACATCTTTATGTGCCAGTAGACTGAATCGTTTGACGATTCTAGTCCCATTAAAGACAATTTGAATATTATTATCCAGAATATTCTATGCAGCGATATTGCGTTATACCATATTTCATTATTACTTTTTTTCTCATTTTATTTTATTATTGGTATTACTTCTGTTTATCTCTAAGCAATATCCCAGAGCTGCTAACTAAATGACCTGATCTGCAGAGTTTCTAGCAAACCTGCATTTCATAGTTCTTAATACAGTGTTACGGTACATTTGACCTGCTGTTTTAATTTTGAATAATTTAATAAACCTTGGGAATGGCCCGATTCCCTTGGAATACTGTTCAGTTCCTGGAGATGAGCAATTATCGTCTCATCTAGTAGTCAATTAAACTGACACTGAAAAGTTTGGTCCAATCCATTGACCCTGACAAAGCTTTGATCCAATCCATTGACCTTGACAAAGTTTGGTTCAATCCATTGACCCTGACAAAGTTTGGTCCAATCCATTGACCCTGACAAAGTTTGGTCCAATCCATTGACCCTGACAAAGTTTGGTCCAATCCATTGACCCTGACGAAGTTTGGTCCAATCCATTGACCCTGACAAAGTTTGGTCCAATCCATTGACCCTGACAAAGTTTGGTCCAATCCAATAACCCTGACAAAGTTTGTATACCGTAACAGTGTGCCTTACATATTAGCTAACGCATGTACCTTTCAACATATTTTGAAGTACCTCAATTATTTACTTATATTGGGCTCTAATAATTGTTTCCGTATTAGACTGAAAATCACATAAGCCTATTTTAAGTTCTGAACTTACATGAAAGGTTCCAGAAATTCTCATGCTTATTCTAGCATATCACTGTCTTTAAGACTTAATTAAAATGTATCTTAGTTTACATGACACTGAATTTGTGTCTGCCCCATTATTTATGGCAACTTATTATAATTATATTTCCATTTCCAAATTTTCAACAACAAAATTTCATTTTTTTTATCCCATTATTAATGGTGACTGTTTCAACTTTTATAGACGGCAAAGAGGCTGGGGAGGGTATATTAGTTTCATAATTCATCATCACATGGCTAAGAACCACTTATTTTTTAATTTATCTTTGCATCACACTGGTTTTGACCCTTTCTTTCCAAGTGTCTTCCCTTATCAACTTTGCTCTGCCCTCCATGACACTTTTCATCTTTCGTAATGTCATTTAGACATGAAAACATTTTCTTAAGTCATACTGTTGTTACAAATTTGTAGTACATATCAAGTGTCAATATGCTGTAAAAAAAAAAATATTTTATTCACAAAATCAATGTTTTTTATTTGTCTTAGTTCTTGTTTGGAAATTAAGCTTGTATTTTCACTGTAGAGTGAAAGTGTGCTGTTTTTAGCTTCTAGGGTTGGGTAGCAATCCTTGCTTCCCATGGTCAACGGTGAATAGTTTCGACCTACTTTTGACCGTCCCTTTCTCTGCTGATGGGTCTTGAGGAGCCTGTGTCACCCCACTAAAGGAGGGAGGAGGCAATAAAGTGAGAGTGGTCGGTGGGTTGAAAAGGTTCTCGGCCCGGCTCATTAGGCCTACCGCCCGGATCTAACCTGAAAATTTAGGCATGTTGAGGTCGTGTAAACAATAGCTGATATTTACTAGGTGAGCAGAGGGGGGTGGGCTGGTCCCTGGGCAAAGAAGACCCCCCAGTTTTTCGTAACGTCAACCCTGAACTCTGCAACCATTGGCTTTTCCATTTCGCTTTCTGGGTCACATTTTGGACTTGTGAAATTTTGGTGGTTTTATCTTCACACGAAGTTGTGTTCTTCATTCGGTTCGACCACTTTTCTGCTTTGCTCCCCAATCCTTCATCTATCATCATGGATCGTCTTCCGAAACGTCCTCGTGCTCTAAGATGTTGAAAAGTCTAAAGTACTTTTTTCGACTTATGTCGATTAACATTATAGTTTTCCTCGTATGCGGCAGTCATTACGAGTTCTGTGAGAAGCTACCAGCTCTCGTTTCCACGTGCCCACGCCGGGAGTCTCGGGAGCCAGCATTCGCTCCCATGCTACAGGGGGAGGACCCCCTGGATTACATCTTTCTGCTTTATTTCCTTGAAGTCATTAAGGAAAATCCTGGGTGCAACACCTTCTCCGGAGAACCACCGCCGCCGGAAACAGCTCTAGCACAGCAGGTAAGGGTCTCCGGACATTTTACCAACTGTAGTTCTCTGTCCGGAAATTCTTGTCTCCATACCAGATACTTATGCTATCTCCCATTTCCGGCGGACAATGAGTCCTATCTGGCCTATCTCCAAAGGGCTATTAATACAGAAAATATGTATGCCCTCCGTCAAGAAACTCTGGATTCACTGGCCATGCTGGAAGGAGACGGCCTTGCAGAAACGCTACCGTAAATCTTTCCGGAGCTTCCGCTGGAAGACATTTATGCCAACCTGCCGCCACTGCCTCCACTAGCCCCCGTCGCCGAAGTGAATACAGGACGTCCGGCAGTGGTTTGCAACACTGCCTTCGTCCGGCTGCCTCCGTGACACCTGTCCAGTGTGCCACGATGGACGATATGGCAAGAAAATTTCAATATTAATTTTAACTTGTAGTTAATTTACATCTTGTATCTATATTTATTTAACATATACATTTAAACGTATTTAATAATAGCTATGTGTAATTTTCACACAAATTTAAACATTAGTTCTAATTTCAAATGGCAATTATTGCCTTACTAAAACTTTTTCAAAAAAAATCATGTTTAAATGCAATATTTAAATTCAAATTTACATTATTGCTCCTTTTGGACAATAAAAAAGAATCTAAATATAGATATATGTATGCAAAATCATATTATTGCTTTACTTGAGAAGAAAACATATCCATGTTTGATATGTATTTTTTCCTCTCTGTTAAATATTTTAATTTAAAATCAATGGTTCTCAAAAGCAATGCAATTTGTCATTGCAAAAGTTTCATTGTTAATTTTGGTTGACTAAGCCATATATTTTGGCCGTCTAGGTAAGACTTAATTTTGACATGAATACTTAAAGCAACTTATTGATTTGTATGCTATGCAATTTATTGCTTATTCTTTTAATTTTAAACTGCTTAGCAGGAATTTGTACAAATTGTCGTGCTGTATAGGTCTTAATATTCTGTTTTATAATTCAGTTCCTTATGGATGTAAAATTGAAATATTAAATTAATTTTGGTATACATTTTGACTATTTTTTTTGGTGATTCATTACTTATGGATGTAAAATTTTAAATGTTATTCTGTAATTGTACAATTTGTCCGACTTCTATCTTGAACCAAGTACTTGTAAAATTAATTATTTTACTATTTGTCTGGAACCTTCATTATTTCATCTGAATTTATGAAAATGAATGTTCCGCTACATTTTTGTTGAATATTCTTGGAAAAGGACTCCGTACTTATTTGCTTATTTATTGTTTGGTACCTTTTCGTTGTCCAAGAATGAGTTTTTCTTACTTTGGTCATATGGGTTGATATTCGTAAGGTTTAACTAATTTTGTGGGGGGGGGGGGGGGGGGGGATAAAAAATCTGTTAAAATCCAATAATTCATAACTAAAGTTTTAAACGAAAATTTCACAATTCTGGGTTTTGTAAAACATCGACACTGAAGTATCCGGCAACTATCCGCTTGGTTATGGAGTTTAAACTCAAAATTTAGATTTGTAAGCCATTAGCCGCAATGAGCGCGGCAGCGCGAACTAAGCGCTAGCTGGTGAGGCTCTATGTGCGTAGGAGAAATTCTGCTGCGCATTCGAACTCTCTATAAAATGAAATAGCTTACTACCGATTAGGACACTCTGCTACATATTTCTGTGTTGGTATGTTTTAAATTTGTTATTATTTTCAATGTTTACTTTTGATTAATTAGGGGGGGGGATGGGGAATTGAATATCACCCGTGCTGAAAATAATTTCATATAATTATAGGATAATAATAATGTCGGGGAGGAACCTGTTCAAGCTACCATTATGTTGCTTTGAACGTACCCTTTCCCGTCTATAGACTACAGTAATTTCCTTCCATATTGACAGTCCGTGAATGGACTCGTCCGAGTCGGAGCGAGCGGTCTGACTCGCTCCCGTTTGTGGCTGAATCATCGTGTTTTGCGACCACATCCATTCTGAAGTGAGTCTTATTCGTGTACGTGAGTGTTCAGTGGCATCTATGTGAAAATTGGAAGGAGTTACGTTGAACCAGTATCCTACTTTGTGGCTTTGTATTCTGTAATCATCACAACATGGAACAACATGGTATACTACGGAAGCTCCAAAAAGACAAAGCATAAATAGCTGATTCTGCAAAAAGTGCTACGGAAGTGTATAAGTGCATAATGATTTGCAATAAGTGCACAAAACCAATTTCTACAAACGAGTGTGTTGTTTGCTTCGGTGGCTGTCAAGCCAGTTACCATTTTGAATGTTCGATTGTAAAAGAGAAATGGTCGAAAAAATCAGCTACAATAAAAAAAAAATGGAAATGTGAAATTTGTAGTCAAAAAACGAAATCCGGTTCAGAAACGAAAAAAAATTCTGAAATTGTTGATCACTGTACAGAGGAGCTTAGTGTTGATGGAAAAGTAAATAAGAACAACCAAGAACTTTTAAACAAAGAGCTCGAAAATGCCAACGAAACCAGAGATGCTAAAATCCATGCAGACATTCTAGAAATAAAAAAAATTCTTTTTGGAATAAAACAAAAAGTTGACGAAATCCCAGACATTAAACGTGAATTAACTGAAGTCACAAAATCCTTAAACTTCGCACTTGAAACAATTGAAGCGCTTCAAAAAGAAAACGATGGCCTACAAAGCACAATGCAAAAATGCAACGAGCAAATCGATACTATTGAAAAGAAACTAGAAAGCATCGTTAAAGTGAAAGAAACAATGGACCACTTAGAAGCCAACCAAAATGAAAGAGATCAATACGAGAGAAACAAAAACTTGGAAATAACTGGTGTGGAAACTTGCAAGAATGAAAACATAGCTGACACCATGGAAAGAATAGCTGAACGTTTTGAGATACCCAGTTATAACATCATACAAATTGACAAAATGCACCGACTGCCATCTAGGAATGATAAAGGAACTTCGGCGATCATTGTTCAGTTCAAATTTAGACATGACAGAGACCTCTGGGTAAAACACAGGAAAAAAATCGTCACTAACGACGATTGTTTCCAGAGTGGAAATGGAACGAAAATTTATCTTAATGAGCAAATGACGCCTTACTACCGACAAAAGAACAAAAGAATTTGCAAAGCAAAATGGTTATAAATTTGTATGGTTCAAGGAAGGTAAACTTAGGCTGAGAAAAAATGAAAAAGAAAAGTCAATTCACATCATAAAATGTGAAAATGACTTTAAAGTTCTTGATAGAATGAATCAATCTGAAAAAGACGAACAAACACCTTCAGCTACGTAAATAAGATAAGAAACGATTTTTGTGATGCCCACGATATTTTTTTTAAATGGTAACAATGATTCCATTAATATTTTGCACGTTAACATTAGGAGTCTCAGGAAAAACTGGGAACTGCTTAAAATCGATTTGCAAAGTACTGATATTATTTTTGATACAATATGCTTGACCGAGATTGGTATTAAGGAAAACGAAACTGAATTATATTCACTTGATAACTACGAAACTTTCTGGTGCACAAGAGAAGCTACTAGTCGGGGTGGAGGCATCTTACTTCTTGTGAGAGAGTCGAGATTAGACTTAGCCCCAGCTGTGAAAAATTTTAAAATTGATAGTAATGATGCAATATTAGCAAATATTCAGATTAGTAATATTCAACTGACCCTGTTGATTATTTATAGACAGCCTACTCTAACAAATAAAAATAAATTCATTTCTGATTTAGGTTTAATACTTAAAAACTACGAAACAGTTGACAATTTTTGTTTAATTGGTGATATCAATTTTGATATTTTAAATCAGAACCAAAAAAAGAGTGCTGAGTGCAGAACAACTGATAAATATTTGAATAAACTAGCATCTAACGGTTTTTTTGCTCACATAGACTCACCTACTAGAGTTGAGACATACGGAAACCAAATTACGAGTTCTTGCATTGACCACTGTTTCATAAGAACAAAAGTACTAAACTGCGTTGGTGTTTGTGTAGAAAAAAAGTTAGCTGATCACTATTACATTGCAGTGAAAATCGATTTGCCAAATGATATTAAAGAAGATAATGAAGTAGGAGAAATTTTTATTTTAAATCATAAAAACATTGTTAAAGAAATGAAAAACATCAATTGGCTTTGTTTAGATAAGTTTTGTAATGATCCAAACGAAATGTACAATGTTATCAAAGGTAACATAAATAAAATTTACACTGAGAATACTACCGAAGGAAAAAATACCAAAAAGGAGTCCAGAGCAAAAAAAACCATGGATAACCGAAGGTCTTGTGGCCCTAATAAATAAAAAAAATTTAATTTGGAAACGTATTAAAAATAACGTCACCATTGATACTGTAAAGTTGAAAGAATACAATAGGCTTAAAATAGAAGTAGCCAAAAGAGTAAATGAGTGTAAACAAAAATACTTTACAAAATTGATTGATAATACTAATAATAAAAAAGAAAATATTTGGACACATCTAAACAAATTTATTGACAAAAAACAGAAGACATCTTTAGATCAGGAAATTCTAAAAGCTTTTAAGTATGATAATCCTAAGACATTAAGCGATAGAGTAAATAAACATTTCTCCAACGTTGTTCCCAAATTACGTAATTCTTACCAACAAAGGCTCAACTCCAATAAATACCTTGACAATCAAATGGGGAATATCCAAAACGTGAAAAATTCTATTGTAATTTATGAGTGTGACCCTTTCACGATTACTAACATTATCAAAAGTCTGAAGATTAACAATTCAACTGGAAATGACGGTATACTAATGTCTCATATTACCGACTCAATTGAAAATTCATCAATCTTTATTTCTAAGCTTATAAACTCAATAATCGACACTGAAAAATGGCCTGATGAACTGAAAATTCAAATTCTTAGGCCGATTTACAAAAAAGGTACAAAGATAAATTTAGACAATTACCGACCTATTGCACTTCTTTCTAACATTAATAAAATTATTGAAAAATTTTTCTTAAAAAGTATTTTGAACTTTTTGAACCAACACAATATTATTACAAGTAAGCAATATGGTTTTAAACAAAAGCGAAGCACTGAAGATGCATTAAAACACATTAACGAATTAATTTCTTCTTCCCTTAACAACGGCAAGTACATTATAGCAGTGCTGATTGACTTACAGAAGGCTTTTGATACCATTGATCATCAAAAACTTTTAAATAAATGTCAAAATTATGGGCTTAGGGGTAAATGTTTTAACATCCTCAAGAGTTACCTGAATAACAGAAAGGCATGTACCAAAATTTGTAACAATACCAGTGATCCAAGTGATATTTGCTTCGGAGTACCTCAAGGCTCTGTCCTAGGACCTCTTTTATTCAGCATTTACATAAACGATATCACGAACTGCATAAAAACATGCGAAATAATACTTTTTGCTGATGATATTGTTTTGCTGTCCATCCAGTCCGATAAATTAATTATGGAATCTAACCTAAAAGAAGATTTTGATAATTTAAACTATTGGTTTTTGACTAACGATTTGATCATAAATGAAGACAAAACCTGTTCAATTGATATAAGTTCTACACACCGAAAATATTCAAGTACCGATTTATATATACATACAGAAAACTGTCTAAATTATTCAAACTGTACTTTAACCTGTACCAAGGTGAAGCAAGTTACTGAAAGTAAGTATCTTGGACTTGGGGTCGACAATTTTTGGAAACATGTTCATCACATTAATCTTCTGATCACTAAACTTAGAAAAATGATTCCTTTCTTCTATAAAATTAAATCGCTATTGAATAATAAGAACAAACGAATCGTCTTTGATGCATTGGTTACCAGTCATCTTAGATATAGTATTGAAGTGTATGGTTTTGCTTCTTCAACCCTTATTGATCGGCTACAAAAGGTACAAAATAAAATTTTAAAGGTTCTTTTCAGAAAACATAACCACTACAAATCTACTAAAGAATTATACAAGGAACACAGAATTTTAAATGTAACTAAATTGAGGAACTTTATTATTATACATAAAAATTACTTTTGCAACGATTTAAAAATTAAAGATGAATTTAAAATGGGCTTCCTTCGCGATAAAACATTAAGGTTCCATATTCCACTAATTAAAAATAATTATGGCTCAAAAACTAAAGATCATTATATTCCAACAATTTTCAATTTAATTCCATCAAAATTACTAGATTTAACTCAGTACACTTCAATCAAACACAAAATAAAAGAATGGCTAATTAACAACTAAGGTATAGTTTTATTTTTTAATTATTGTGTTTTTTTTTTTCTGTGTCTGTGATTATTATTATTTTTATATTTTTTACCATACTGTGTGATTTAATTTTGTTGTATAGATTTTTCTTTATCTTGATTGTGAAATTGTCTAAATGTGTAGCCAAACAAGGACTTTTATAGACCTTCGGCAACACTCTTTGAATAAAGGTTATTATTATTATTATTATTATTATTATTATATTGTTTTTATGAACGTGAGAGAAATTAAAGATGTGTCATGTTTCGCTATGTGCGAAATATTTTATGACTGCAATGAGCCATTTACATATCAATTTCACATGCATTTTACTATTTTACGAACGGAATATTAATCCGCTCTATTTATTATTTTATTTAAGATGAGCCTAATGACGATGGCGACGATGATGGCGATGACTAAGGCCGTCTTCGTCACCGCTGTTTTTCGACCCTCTGCTAAATAAGCGGTGTGGTCGAGTATGACATGCGTTTCTGGTAACGGCTGGCGCCGTTTGTAAATACTATGTAAATATTTTCATTGCTTAATTTCATGTTTTTATGATCACGGATTTCTGAAAATCTTCCAAATTTAATTTTCAATTTTGATTAGTCTTCTTAATTTTTTCTTTTCAAATGTTATGGCTTTAAGTCCAAATAAAATTTTAGTTTCGTTACTATTATTGCTTATTTCACATTATTTGGCCGTTAGATTAAACCAAATTTCTTAAATTCGTGATCATAATTTATTAAAGTTTGATTAAATTTTATTTCTACATTACATCTTGAAACACAATAGACATAAGTTATTTCTTGTTTTAATGCTATGAAAGATGTTTTAGTACTGCCAATTTGCAATTACTACGAGAAATGAAAATGCGCCGCTGAGTGCGCGTAGCCTCCGTACTTTTCTTTTCAGGAAAGTTAGTTCCATTTCTCCTCGCTTGGCTCCCCGCGTGCAGAACGCGTGTGTGCTCTTCCACGTAGACACTGTGTTTTCTTTGTTCTCCGCTGGGTATACAACCTTTTACTCATCGTCAACGTTTGCCACTTCCAACTGTCGACGCAGCCTAATTTCTGGTGTCCATTTACTACTACGGGTATTATAACCATGCGTGGAACCAAACATTCTTTGTTTGTTAAGTTTGTAATGTATTTTACGGTATTTATTTTGTAAATAAGCAGCCGATTTTGGCTCGACGCGTTTGCATTTCTTAGTTAGGCTTGTTTCTGAACTGCTAGCTGCATCGTCAGTTTCGGAAGGCGCAAATATTGGCGGTTGAATCTCCGATAAATGATATGTTGGTCCTGCAACAACTGAGCTATGTATTTTTGTAATTTTATTTTAGCTTCCGTTAAGCTGTTCGGAGAGTTCCAGGTCCGCAGGCCCATTGAAAGGAATAGGTTGGTTTTTCGTTCTTAGGAACCACAGTCTTAAATTGTTTACATGTGCGCAAACAACTTTAAGTGGGTCCAAGAAATGTACAATACGAACGATAACGTCATTTACGAATTCCATAATTCTGAACGGACCTATCCATGCTCTGAGTAATTTCTGAGAAATTTGTTTAACCCTTTAATGCCCATGCTAAACTGGATATATTTTTTAAAGTCCCATATGATAGTTGGGTCGGTCGCGGGATTCAATCCGGCATTCACTTGGTTTGCAGACGAAGACGCTGACCACTGGGCTGTTGCTGCTCGCCTTACTCCGGGACCCCAGGGACCCCTCATAAAGCTCGCGTTGCGCGTTGGGACTTAGTTTTCTGCCATTCAGTAGCCGTCCTTTTAAAGGGACGCCAGGCTATAAAGGGTTATTGTAGCTTGGAATGGGGAGGAGAAAAAGAGTTATTAATCCTTTAATGCCCATGCCAAAACTGGATATTTTTTTGAGTCCCAGGGTCGGTCGCGGGATTAGATCCGGCATTCACTTGGTTTGCAGACGAGGATGGTGACCACTGGGCTGTTGCTGCTCGCCTTACTCGGGGTCCCCGGTGACCCCTCATAAAGCTCGCGTTGCGTGTCGGGACTTAGTTTTTTGCCGTTCAGTAGCCGTCCTTTTAAAAGGACGCCAGGCTATAAAGGGTTTTTGTAGCTTGGAATGGGGTAGGAGAAAAAGAGTTATTAACCCTTTAATGCCCATGCCAAAACTGGATATTTTTTTTAAGTCCCAGGGTCGGTCGCGGAATTCGATCCGGCATTCACTTGGTTTGCAGACGAGGACGCTGACCACTGGGCTGTTGCTGCTCGCTTTACTCGGGGTCCCTGGGGACCCCTCATAAAGCTCGCGTTGGGACTTAGTTTTTTGCCGTTCAGTAGCCGTCCTTTTAAAGGGATGCCAGGCTATAAAGGGTTAATTGGTAAGAAGTCACGTAAAAGTACGTAATCGTCAACAAGAAAACGGTAAGGGCCTGCCGTACGATCATAAAAGTTTTGCTGTCTCTTAACTGCTTTCCAATTATGCGCTCGAGCAACTTCTAACGCTGCTTGAAGTCTACTCTCTAGACGAACTATACAGGGTGTCGGTAAAGTCATGGTCATAACTTACATGGTATGTAATACTCATCCAGACAAACAAAAACGTCCATATAAACATAGGTCCGGAATCGACTGGTTTCCAAGATCCAGTAACCTCTGTACCACAAAAATACACGCATTTTCAGCCAACATTCAGGGGCAGCGAGCTAAATTCAGAAACATAAAAAACAATATCTCTTAAAGACAAGTGAAAAATCCCCACTTCATGAGCTGTGCCCAGACATTCCCCATGTGTTGAGCACAAGTACATCTCACAATTACAGTGTCTGGTTATGTGTTTGTACGTATTGCCAGAGCAAAATGGCTGTTAACCATGTCAATCAAGAGATGTATGGCCAGTCATGTATGGCCGGGCCGATGGAAATGCAGCGGAAGCTGCACGGTTGTACGCTGAGACCTATCCAAACAGAAGGCATCCAGACCAACGTATGTTTGCAAGGATCCACTCACGTCTGTGTGAGCATAACTCATTCGAGGTCACTCCACGAGAGGGAAGACCAAGAACGGTCCGAACTCCTGAACTGGAAGAGCGAGTGCTACAGAGAGTTGACGAGGACCCGAGAACGAGCACAGGCAGACTGCTGCAGCAGAAAATGTAAACCATGATTTGTCTGGAGAATCCTCCATGAACAATTGCTGCGTCCTTACCACCTGCAGAGAGTGCAAGCCCTAGACGAAAATGACTATCTGGTGGGGCTGAATTCTGCCAGTGGCTGCATCAGCATTGCACTGTTACCCTCTCTTCCTGCATAATGTGTTATTTACAGATGAAGCTGGATTTACCCGCTTCATTGTCAACTTCCATAACACCCATGTTTGGGCTGATGGAAATCCCCACGCGATCCTGCAATCACGGCATCAGCGTCGGCTCTCCATCAATGTGTGGGCAGGTATCGTAGGGGATGTTCTCATAGGGCCGCATGTTTTACCCAACAGGCTTGCTGGGGATTCATACCTCACCTTCCTGCGAGATGACCTACCTGGCCTACTCGAAAATGTCCCACTCATGACACGTCAGATGATGTGGCTCATGCACGATGGGGCACCAGCCCACTTCCAGCTTGCTGTCAGGCAACACCTGACAACGACGGTTTCCACAACGACGGTTTCCACAGCTTCCTCATACTCCTTAAGCTAGGGCCTT
>JAHWFP010103969.1:0-13146 GCA_023313725.1 Lithobius niger | reverse complement strand
TGAAATTGCTGTCAAGCTCTTTGTAGGGGGTTACAATAATTTTGTAATTATGATAAATAAATAAATATATTGTATGATTACCATATTGCGGTTTACATATCGTTCTCGAATACACATCCCATACTTCATCATTTCTGTCGTAATTGTGCGATTCAGGTAAATATGTATTGAGCAGGTTACCAAAAATATAAAAACGCTGTATATCTTAAAAATGATGCAAAAATCAATTTCTAAAGTCGAACAGCTATTGGAAAATAGTGCAAACTTTTTTCCTGTTGCTAGGATAAATTTGCAAGAGTATCATAGTGTAACTGTAACCATGCGTGTTTTTCCCTACAGGTTGGACTTGTTTTTCTCGAACATTGTGTACCCCATGCTAATCATTATGGCAGCTGCAATCCCATAATCTCAAAGCGGAGGTATCGATGCTGGCTGCGCCTAAGCCGTGAATCTGCTAGTCCGGTAAACGCAGTTTACCATATATCGTCCTAGATGTAACTCTGTCACAACTAAAAACTTGGATCTAAAGAATGACTTTTATCAAGTGTGCAACTTTTGCACGCTGATCCTGACATTAAAACATATATGTTGTACTCCACAACAAATGTAAGCTACTGATTTTGTTTTGTTTGGTACACAAAAAAAGCGCTCTCCCGTATCTGAATAATTACGAATAAAACGTAAAAAAAGAAAAAAAAATCTCCGCTCGCATCAGTTTTTTTTAGTACCACTCCTGAGAACCACTTAATTAATATTTAGCGGCCTTATTGTTGGTTTCACGGACGCTTTTTGGCGCATTTCGGGACAGGGCTTAGCCTATAGAACAGTGACACGACGTAGTATTATTGTATATAACTCTATGCTGGAGCCTTAATAGGTTAGCTGCAAGGGGCACTGCAGAGAGAAACAGAAGGGCGTCATACTGAAGCCGATGCTGTGAAGAGTGATTTCTTAGACCTAAAACGCGCGATGTTTGTTGTTGGAGAAAACAACGTTATTTTAAGCCTAAGAAATCCGCTCTTCCGTTGTTTTTCCCTCCATTTTTATGTAGTGCACCTTGTAGTTATGCCCTCCAAAACCCATACTGGTGCCAATATGGCGGATAATGTCACTGCTCTATAAGGTGTTGATAACGTGCTTTGATTTATTTTTTCTCGATGTTAAAGTTTGTATAAGAACATCTTTTTTTTTTTGCCATTTTCAGCGCACATACGGACCTCGAGTCGCGTGCCTATCAATTTGAGCTCGCGTAGAACTGAACAAGTGTTGATTTAAGAAAGAAAATTATCTCGCAGCCAAACTTGCAGCTTCGCAACCAAGTTTACATTTTAATTTCGTTTGTGTCCGCTAGATGGCTGTATAATATCATCGATCGGTCAGTTCGTTTCGGGACGGAACGAAATCCTTGTACGTGTCTGCCACTCACGGCCACGGATGAAAGTTAAACTCGCAATCATATTAGCGTTTTAAAATTCGCCCACAGATGGGGCCACAAGTTAAGCAGCCTAGCCGTCTTTCTTGAACCTCAATCAGTCAGGAGATGCGGTATTGGAAAATGGAAATATTCGGTTTGCTGCGACGTCCTTTCTAACTTACCGATGTTATTTCATGACAGAACTAACTCGTATCAAAAATTCTTGCTGTAAAACCAAATTCAAACCAAAATAACCGACTTTTGTAGTAATGGCCGGAAAGGAAAAGATAGGTTAGGTCAGGTCAGGTCAGTTCCTTGAATAATGCTTTAATGCTTATAAATATAAATATATACTACTACTAATAATAATAATAGGTTTATTGCATACATTGCTCGAAGTTAAAATAATAACTTGTGTGAGCTACAATAATTACATAATGCACATAACACATAAGTCAATATTTGATTAATAAATAGATGCATACATGAATAAATATAATATATTAAATACAATTTATGAATTGTTAGTAGTGTTAGTTTTATTAAGTTTTATAACTATTTATAAGTACATGTATTAATTTACTTTTTAATTCATGTTTGCTTTGAAAATGTAACATATTTTTTTCTAGTTTGTTAAATGTTCAAAGGGTTTCAAAGGGTTTAAATTTGTATGGTATGTAATAATCTTTCTTTCTTGTACCATATGCATTGTTCCAACAGGGTAACTTAATATATGTATTAAGTTACGTTTATATTTATGTATATTTTTATATGTATTTATGAAATAATTTTTAAGTATTATGATATAGTCTCTTAATTCATTTATTTTTAGTATTTTATTACAAAAAAAGATATCATTTGTTTTTCTCCTTCTTTTCCAAATAACACCTTAACTAATTTATTTTGTACTTTTTGCAGTTTCAATATTATATATTCAGAAGCAAAGCCATACATTTCTATTCAATATCGCAGAATGTTACCTATCCATGCTTCATAGAGAATTTTTTTATTTTTTTTATTGCATAGAATATGTTTTACGTTATATAATTTTGGTATCATCTGTCTAAGTTTTATGATCAATTTCATTACATGGTGTTTAAAATCCCATTTTGAGTCAATTTATATTCCTAAATATTTTGAAGTATCCTTTAAATCAATTTTCCTACAACCTTTTGAGCAGTTTTGTTTGTTTATACCATTTTTTTTTATAAATTCGCATTGTTCACTGTGCGTTATTAAGGTAATCGCGTGTTTATTTTTCATTTTCGGATCTGTTATTTCTAATTGTACTGTTTTTTCCTCTCTTACATGTAATTCATTTTCTATTTGCCATCCGTTGATCATATCGAAGTCTTTTTGTAGATTTTCATTCATTTCAGCATGGTTTGAATTTATGGATAACAATATTGTGTCATCTGCGAACATGAATAAAAGAGTTCTCTTAACATAATTATCTATATCATTGACATATATTAAAAATTATAAAGGACCTAACACTGACCCTTGAGGTACTCTGTATTTTATATCCTTTTTAGTACTATATCCATTATTAATTTTTATTGTTGCTTTCCTGTGTGTTTAATAACTTTTAATTAGATTATATATTTTTCCTCGTAAACCAAGTCTTTCACATTTTTTCATTAAAATTTCCTGGTCAAAAGTATCGAATCCTTTTTGTAGGTCAATATACAGGACCGTGAATATCAATTTAGTACATATAGTTTTAGTAAGTAACAAAAAAAACTAAAATTAGAACTAGAATTAAAATTATAATAATAACAACTTTAGCCAACCGAAAACACCAGTAACCGGTTGTTTTTACCACACAACGGTATTTCAAAAAACATCTCCGAAACAACAACACAATACCACTAACGAAGAACAAACACAGTTCAACAATTTAATTTTGGAGAACTCCTACCTCCTTCTTCAGAATTATTTCCCAAAACTATGAAAAAAGGGTTTACATCACAACGTGGTTCGTCGAATCCAAATTTGAACACTAGCGGAGTTCCTCTCATGAACATAGATAGCATCCCTCAGCTACACTAACAGCAACCTGCTGGTTTGGCCTGAACTTGGCGCTGTCCTGGACAGAAAGTGGGCAGTCCAGATCCACCGACAGATCAGTGGTCTGCTGACGTGCACGAGTGCTAATGTTCAAATTTGGATTCGACGAGTGATTGTGATGTGAATCCTTTTTCATAGTTTTGGGTGATCATTTTTTGGAAAGAGATAGGAGTTCTCCGAAAATTTAATTGTTGAAGTCTGTTTGTTCGTCATGTAATAGGTTTAAGGTGAGCGCATGACCATGGGTCCAAGCTCCAAAAACACATACCATTCTATACCATTCATCGTTGGTGGTATTGTTTTGGAGAAGAACTTTAGCCAGTACACTAAAAGACAATCTAATATAATCTGACATAAGGCTCGTTAAAATTAAAAAGATTTTTCGCATCCATTATGGTGCGCAGGGAACAGCAGGTCCGAGACCGCTGAAACTGATCCCACCTCGTTTACTTGTGGGCGAATGGGAAGTTGGACAGAGCTCCAGTCTTGAGACTTTCGGAGATCCAACCTGTCAAGTCAGAGTTTAAAAGTCTAGACGGATGTAGATATGACCAGCTCAGAAGGAAGCTCATTCCTTGGAGCAACATCTCTCACAGTAAAAAAAGGAAGAGCAAGCAACCAACCTCATAGAAGGCTTCACAAGTTTGAGTGAATTTCCGCGAAGTTGATGGACCGTTGATACAGTAACTTGAAAAAAGCACATCGCCAGGCATAAACCCGTAATAATCCAAAAAGTCAACACCAAATCGACCTTTAATCGTTTCAGCTCGAGAGTATCCAGTTTCAGAAGCTCCAAACGAGCCGAGTACACCATGTTTTTGAGACCTGCCAACGATAAAGTGAAGCGGTGCAGTATAGGCTCAATACGGTCAATGTCCCTCAGGAGCCATGGATACCATACCGAGCTGGCGTGTTCACATCTCTCACATCTACTAGATTGGTCTCACATCTACTTTAAATTCGGAAATCAAGATCTTGATATCACTGGAAGCTAATATCCGCTTTACGATGCGGAGTCTGCAGAGAGCAGACAGAGTGTTGTTTTATCCTTATTGGATCTATATTTCTGGTGCTGTCTTTGTCGTCTTTACAGTCTGCATCGTTTGCAGAGCCATTCTTTTTTGTTCCATTCGTGCCATTAATATAGTAACTCTGCCTAGCCTGAACATTTTTTTGACAGTGTATTTTACCTTTGTGTGTGGCATACGTTACTAATTCGTCTTCGTTGACATTTAGCTTGTTTTTTTTTTGTTTTTTTTTTACATTCGTTACATCTTGCCATTGTCACAAAGTGGCTTCCGTAGTTTTTTTCTCCTTTTTCTCTTAAGGAAATAGATGAATAAATAAATGTTCCAAGCCGACCTCCGTAGGTCCGTCGTTCCATCCGTTTCCTGGAACCAGCGGAGAAAAAGATTGAAATAGCGATAAAATACTTGCTAAAGGTATTCACTGTTCGGTTTCAATTGATCACCACATGATCATACATACGAAAAAAAAAACCCTTACTACATTAGTGGATGGCAGCAAAATCTATGAAAAAACAAAGATTTTCTACGAGCTCACATGAACACCCAGACCCACCTGGAGCAATGATGATAATATTTTTTTACCTTACTGGAAGAAGATAAATTAAATTATAGTGAGAAGCTGAATAGATGATCACCCCATCATATAATTTGGAATCTACGTCGGGTTTTTATATATTTATAATTCCTAACACGTTTTAAAAGCAGATCTTTGAATAACCATATTTTAATAACTTCTTAAAATTTTATGCAAACCCCCCCCCCCCTCCCCCAATCTGAAAGTAACCAGCAAAACTTGATCAAAATAAAATAAGACATTTACTGCAATTGAAATAATTCTGAAATTAGCTTTTTGATCGTTTCAGAGGCACTAAAGATTTAGCGGACGACGAACCACGACTCAACAGTTGGATGAAACAAACGCCGCAGCAAAGCCAATCGGATTCGCCGAACTGGTCGCTGACAGATGACACTCCTTCATCTAGGATACCTAAACCATGCGCAATGGCTGTTTGCCGTGACGTCACCATGAGTTAGCAAATGACGAACGAGAACAACGGCTGTTTGGCCGTCTGATTGGACTAGCCCAGTCACGTGATATACACGTTACAGCCATGGCGTGTGGTATAGGTCAGCTAAAGTACCAGTTGGAGGAGCAGAAGATCTGTACACTTCAATCTGTACACAACCAACCAGTTCAGTCATCAAATTTTCACGATTTGGACGGGGTTCCCGCCAACCTGGAGAACTTGGTAAACTTTGAAAACACAGGGAATTTGAACTACATTGAAACTCGGGCAATTCTCCGTTTTTTTTCACACAAAATAAACCTAGAAAACACAAGGAAAACAAAGCCACGTTTTTGCATGGTCTTAAGTGTATTAAACACATTTTGTTACGACATTGTGGTAGATTAAATGTGTCCGTGTACTTCTGTCTGTGGTGGCACCCAGTGTGGCGTGCACGGGGGGGGGGGGGGGGATGCCCTTTTTGGCCCCTTTTTGAAGAAAAAACGTGCACTATTTTGCTTTTCTGCACTGATAAATGCTGGATGCAGCGATGACCAAGAAGGGCAAAAAGAAAGCCAGGAAGCAGTGGCGTAGCTACGTTAGGTGGGCCGGTGGCAAATAAGCCCTTGCTCCCCCCCCCCCCCTTAATATACATAATGGCCCATGCAATACTCAAAAAAATTCCTAAGTGCATACTTTTTCTAATTTTTTGGGGCCATAGTGAAAACAGGGACCACTTTTTTTGTACTCCACTCAAGCGGCCTAAATTATGAAAAAAAGAAATTGGAAAAAAGTTTGAACTTTGAGAAATTTTTTTTGAAGCTCGTGCGTTTTTCACGGGGGCTACCAAACGGGGATTGACGGACGGGGAGACAAATATAATTTTTTTTAAATACAGCTTATACCAAATTAAATAATTAGTGTACTACAAGAGAACCTTTTTTTAAATCTAATTATTTTTTCATTCTTTCGGGGGCCCCCTGAAGCTGGAGGCCGGTGGCCCTTTGCCACCCTGTATACGCCGCTGCCAGGAAGGCCAAGAAAGGGTCTAAAAATGGTTTAGAAACGAGAGTGACAAGCTTAAAAATTCATAAAAAAAAGGTTACCAGGAAAAAAAAGGCTCAGTGTGCCCCTTTTACTGAAAGTTGCCCTTGCCCTTTCGGTTGTCTGTGCACTCTACTGTTGGTACCTAAAAGTTCATTGGGCCAACGGGCTACTCTTTTGCACCTAGTGTGCCCCAAAAACGAGTAAAACTGGTAAGACATGTGGAAAGATTTTTTCCTTCCTAAATTTACGATAAATAAATAGCCGGAAGATAGACCTATTGTGTCCTCGGTGTATCTTGAGTCCTGCCAAGTATTTTGTGAGCGGCTACGTCTTCCTGGATGGGGTGGCTTTTATCGATGGCTGCCATTGTTTTTGTAACCCTTTTGGATATCAACAAGGCACTCTGCTACTAAAAACGTACAATCGATCATCTGTGTTCGTTAGACGGAGAACTCAAGATAGGCCGCGGACACTTATAAAGTACTTTGGAAAACCTGGAAAATTCAGGGAAAGAATTTCAGTATTTTGGTCGGAACCCCGTTGGATGAAGAAATTGAAAGATTTTTCTGGCAGGAGTGGCAATTGCTATGGGTAGTAATGAGCGGGAACAGGAAGTGCTCAGCACCATGCAACACCCTCCTTACTTTCACAAGTGCCTGGAAGTCAGGAAATGTATCGTTCATGTTTACAGAAAGCTAATTAAACAGACGGAGTGCCAATTGGGCTCGAGAAGGGTTAGATAAATACGGATGCAAACCTATTTACGTTGCCTTTTGGACTTTAATATCAGATTGCCTGAGCTGGGAATTGAACGGGGAATAAATAGGTTTGCATCTGTATTTATTTCACAGAAAGCTAAAACATTTAGAAGAATTGAACTACTATGTCGTTTTAAGAATTTCTCGTAAGAAAAAATGCAGTATCACACTATTCACATTTGAAAGCTTCTCACCGGACTGAATGCAACTGATTTTTTTTCTTGCACTTTATTCCGGGATATTAAGCATCACACAATTCGCACTTAAATGGCTACTCACCAGAGTGAATTCCACTAAGCCGTTTCAAGCTATATATTAATTTATGAAAGTGCAGAACCGCACAGTTTACAATAATAAGGTTTTTCGCCACACTGAATGCAACCATATGTAATCAAGCCACCACTTTACGAAACGGTAGTTTCACACAAGTCAAATTTGAAAGGCTTCTCACCGAAATGAATTCGACAATGCTGCTTCAAGCCCCTAAAACTGCAGAACAATTTCACTTTAAAAACTTTTCAAATAACTGACCAACTCACTTTTTAGTAAAACCTTCATCTCGAAACCTTAAGTTTCTCCAAGCTTCCTCACATTTTCGAACACTAAAACCACTTTGACAATTAGGCATGATCGGCCAGATGGGCGCGGCCATCTTTTTGTTTTATCCATGGAGAATTCAACATCACGTTCATCGCCACCTTTAGGTGATCAACGTGAAGACGGGAAGCAAGACCCCACAGCTTCACAAACGCAAAACCCTAAAGACTCCTGACGTTTTTGAGGTGGAAGCAAGCACTGAAGATTTGCCCGTTAGGGACCGTTCATTATTTACCAACGGGGGTGGGCTGGCGGATTGTCGTCGTCAGTATGAAAAAAATTCAGGACCCCTCCCTTGGTGTTGGTGAATTTTTTCGCCCCCCTCCCCCCTCCCCCCCCAAAAAAAACTTTTATTAGAATTTTCATTTTCATGAAATGAGTGTACGAAATGTAGGAGGACTACTTTTAATACCTTGTGGAATGTGTTAAGCTAAATAAATTTATTGCATTAAAGCAACATACCACCTGCCTTATAACAGCTATGCGCCGATCGCATCCGCGCATTTACAATAGTCAAGGTCAACTGAGACAGTAGCTTCGTTTCTCGCAGCGAAAAACGAAGCATACTATCTCGGCTGGCATTGAACCTAATAGACACGCCAGCGTGAACGCATTGATTGTGTCGTCACAAACCGGAATGATATTCGTATTTTAAATCACAATTTTTAATTTTCTAGACTAGTGTCTTATAATTTTACTTCGGCGATCTATTGGAATTATTAATTTTAATTTTTACTGCGTTAGTCTTTTAGAATTTGGATCTTACAGTAATTATTAGCAAACGATTAAAATTAGTGCATTTGCACACACATATAAAACTTAAGGTCATTGTAGGCGCGCAAAGCATCATGTACGAACGGGTCGTTCTTAAATATAGTTAACAATATTTAACAGAAAATCTTCTAGATGCCACATTTTAAAACGGACTTTTAGCAAGGGAACGACTGACGGTAGGTAAATAGACCTTTGGGGCCGTATTTGATGTGGAGGATCGAGAAAAATGGCCCCAGGGGGGGGACGTGTATGTCCCTTTAACATTCTATAAGGTGCTGTACACTTACGCTCACACATTTTTTACTGACCCCCCACCTCCCTCATGAGCCCCCCCATGCTCTTCATATAAAAAATGTCATGCCCCGCCCCCCCCCCCCCCCCCCCTCATTTTCGCCAGCCCACCCCCGTTCATAAATAATGAACGGTCCCTTAGCAGTACAATGAAGGAGAACATTTTACGATTGGTCCTTAGTGAGGCACAAGGCCAAGTTGAAAAACGAAATCCGAGATTTTCTAAACCGTATGAACACCTGTCATTCGGCAACCGTACACTTTAGAAAACTCATAATGACGCATAATGACGCATCCACAACGGCCAGAAACGCCATTATTTTCGAAATGCTCGAATTTTCAGGACGTCACTTATGAACATGACGACGTCTGTCTTAGATTCTGTGCTGCTCGAAGCAAGAACACTGCGTCTACGTAGGGATCGTGAGCATGAACGAGTCAACTATGATGTTGCAACACGAACCACCAACGGCAGCTGCCGCATGCCACCACATGCCACCAAGGAATTATCCAACGAAGGGAGGATCATCGGATTGCTCAATATACATGGTATAATCACGCTACAAAAGAAGTTGCAATGCAAGGATTTTCCACCTGCTCAAGACTTCTTCAAATGTAACTACAGCCGTGTTTAAAAATACGTCGACTGCTAGCGCACAACCCACCACCATGCAGCTTCGTCTAAATTACCAAAAAGGCCTACACCTAAATTTACAGGGCATTTGGATGCTTTGTTGAAACACCCAAATATTCGAACTGTCAGATGAATTTGTAATGGAAATAATTTTACCATTAAGTTTGGTGTCAGATGCAGAGCCATGGCTCGCGTTTAATAAACAATTCACAAGTTTGGACGATGCATTGTAGAAATACCCAAATGTTGCAACTTTCAGACTAATTTGTAATGGAAACAATTTTACCATTAAGTATGGTGTCAGATCCAGAGCCACGGCTCGTGTTTAATAAGCAATTCACAAGTTTGGACGACACATTGTTGAAATACCAAAATATTTCAATTCTCAAACTAATTTTTAATCGAAACAATTTTACCACTAGGTAATGGTGTCAGATGCAGAGCTATGGCTTGCATTTAATAAACCATTCACAAGTTTGGGAAACTTTAAAGAGCTTTCTAGGACAGAATTTGAACCTCTTAACAACACTCATCATGATGAGACAATTTTCCATTACATCCAATCAATCCAGGCCTGTAAGCATCAGAAAAAGTGAAAATTAGCTTACAGGATAGGAAGTTCACCACATTAAAGGAGCTTGCTGCAAAATGCAACAGACTAAAGGAACTCATTGTAAGAAGCTGAACCTACCAATATCCACCAGAACCGAACAGAGCATAGAAACTGCTTTGGCATGGGGTCGACCAACTAAGGAAGACTTCGATAAGTATAGGGCAGTGACACAATACATTACTGTATATAACTCTATGCTGGAGCCGGTAACTGGGATAGCTGCAAGGGTCACTGGAGGGAGGGAAAGAAGGGCGTCTTACTGAAGACAATGCTGTTAAGAGTGGACTTTTTAGGCCTATAATGCTCGATTTTTGTCGATTTGTTGGCAATTGCTGACATTTTTAAGCAAGTGGAATCTTTTTTTCCCGATTACAACCTCGCAGCATAAGGGATTGGAGAAAACAAGCCTATGAAAGCCGCTCTCAAAGCACTGCCTTGACTATAGAAGTGCCGTTGTTTAACCCTCCATTTTAATCTAGTGCCCCTTGCTGCTGTCTCTCTTGTAGCCAATATGACGTCACATGACGCTGCGTGAACACAAACAGAAAGACAATCTTCAAAAACAAAAAGGCGGTTTAAACAACGCTTGAATGTTTTTCCAAGGCTTAAATCCACGAGGATTTAGAAGTGGAAAGTACACTAGCAAGAAGCAAGATGGTTGGTTGTGTGTGTAATGGATGGATGTGTGCCAGAGATGGAATTGACCCATGGGTCGTGGGTCAAATGGGTCACATTTTTTAGTGGGTCAATTGGGTCATGGGTCAAGACTGTTCACACACCGACCCGTAATCAGTAGTCTTACGTATAGTACACTTTAAAAATGTTTCTTACTTTTTCAAAAATATTTTTTCCCTAGAAGGCTAAAATAAAGACCCAAATAAAGACCAAAATAAAGACCAAAATAAAGACTAAGGCGAGGGAGGGGAGGAATGATTCCTGTGCATTAATGTTATTTTTTAAAATTTTTTGTTGAAATAACATTGTATGCATTTGTGTACTGTAATATTTTGTTTTTTATTGGGTGGGTCACTGGACGGTGGGTCGAATTTTGTTCTTTATTGGGTGGGTCAAGTGTGTCGTGGGTCAGAGCTTGAGTCAGAAAAGTGACCCACTTCCATCTCTGATGCGTACGTGAATTGACGGCTGTATACGTAGTAATCCCGTCAAAATGCAGTGCAGTGTTAGTACAAACATAGTTTAATAATATCCACACAAATTTCTACTCACATCGCACACCGTAAAATCTTAAATTTTAAAATTTTCCTCAGGTAAAGGTTAAAATAAATAAGTGGGTATTTACGCGTTTAGTTTACAACTCCACCTGCACGCCATTTATAGGTATTCAGTTTCATGAATAATCTATAGGTTATTTACAGGTATCAACATTAATTTTCGTTCATATTTGCAGTTTAAAATTTTACAATATGTACAAAAGTGTCTAATACCTTAATTTTCTCACGCTTTCAGCTGTGGTGGAATAAATGAATTCTTATCACGATCTTAGTCTCGTTACCTGAAATACTGTTTTGAAGTATAGACCCCGGTTGAACCACTCCGTAAACCATTGGGAAAATTTGTAAATATTGTAAATATATATCCATTTGTTCGGCGTAGTAAAATTTCGATCTTAGAGTAGATTAAAGCAGCATACCGCCTGCCTTATAACAGCTACGCGCCGATCACATCCGCGCATTTACCATAATCATGATCAACTGAGACAGTAGCTTCGTTCCTTGCTACTATCTCAGTTGGTATTGCGCGTAATAAACAAGCCAGCGTGAACGCATTACTTGTGCCATCACAAACCGGAATGATTCTCGTATTTTAACATCACAATTTATAATTTTCTAGACTAGTGTCTTATAATTTTGCTTCGGCGATCTATTAGAATAATTAATTTTAATTTGCACTGCTTTAGTCTTTTAGGATTTTGATCTCATAGTAATTATTAGCAAACGATTAGAATTAGTACTGCGCACACACAGATAAAACTTCAAGGTCATTGTAAGCGCACGAAGGATCATATAGGAACAGGTCGTTCCTTAATATAGTTAACAATATTCAACAGACAATCTTCTAGAACGCCACATTTTGAAACGAATTTTTAGCAAGGGAAAGACTAACGGTAAGTAAATAGACCTTTGGGGACGTACTTGATGTGGAGGATCGAGAAAAATGGCGCTGGGAGGTATGTCCCTTTAACTTGATTAGTCGCGGGATTTGGAAATCTTCTGATCCGAACCTCAATTTAAGGGGGGGGGGGGGGGGTTGTGACACTTGGCTTCCCCACAATACATTAAGGCAAGATACCACTTAACAGCCACCCTCTTGGAGGATGTCCACATGAGGCAAAAGGTCGTTTTCATGTATGCACTTGACGGGTTCGCCGACGCGTGCGACCAGCTCTCTACAGTTTGAGTATCCTACACGGCCCGCCTTATAAAAAGACAGAGCATGAGGTCGAGCGTCAGACAGCCTATGAACAGTCTGGTGCATAGATCGAGACTTTGAGACAACAAACCAAGCGAGAATCAACAGCAGAACTCCCCAGAGTTACCATGGAAAGGAAGCCCAAAGTAGCAGACGGTTATGCATCGATCGAGTCTGGTACGCATTCCGTACGAAGTGAAGCGAGTGGAGTGATTTGAACTGAACCTAAATTCGTTGTTTGGTCGGCCTTTCCGCTATAACTTACCATTAACCAGCACCGCGCCGCAAAGTGCGGGAGTGCACATAGATGAACCCGATCTCTAGCTATTTTGACTACAAATAAAAACAAATAGTTCCCGAAAATCAAACGAAAAATAATCTCTCTTCACAGTATTTCCGAGAATTACTTGCGAGAACGCATGCGGAAATTTCGAACTTGGTAAAAGGTTGCACAGCGATCGTTTTTCTCATCTTCAAACAAAT
>JAHWFP010103968.1:17990-29296 GCA_023313725.1 Lithobius niger | reverse complement strand
AAATATGCACCAGGCGCTTACCCACCTCAATGTGAAGCCCAGCCACCACGGTGGAAGACAAACTGCCAATGCCACACCCAGAGGCTTCTGCTGAAAGCAAACCAAATACTACTGACCACCTATTTGGTGCTCACCGGGAGTGGTAAATACAAGTGGACATAGGACTGATCCAAAACAGAGACTGACGTTCTACATGCAACAAGCCGGCTACCAGCAATGAATCTCAATACCCTCTTATGGTTAATAAAGGCCTCCCTAACCACCGCTGCATCACTCAGCCAGAACAGTCAGTGGTCCAAGCTGAAGCCGAGGTACCTCACAGCCACTGATGCCTATATCTCAGCATCACCAACCTTCAGGGAATCCGTGATGAGCAGACCCCTTAAAAAGATCATAAGCTTGGTTTACGGGCCTGAAAGCGCTGGAGGCTGAAAGTGCCAAACCCTTAGTGGCCAATAATGTGGTGCCCTCCACCATCACGCAGACCAAAAGGGAAGGGCCAGCCTTACCAGTAAGCCAAACTGCCACGTCGGCAGCATAGGCCACCAGATTCACACTAAAGCTCAGGCACAAAGCACACTGTTAATAACCACTGCAAACAGCAATGCAACTTTCCTGCGGGAGGCCTCTGCTGGCGTAACCAACCCCTGATCAGAAACCTTCCACGTTGGTAACAAAGACCTAGGAGAGCAAGACTAACAGATGCCAGTTTACAACTAACTAAAAACCCGTGTAATGCGCGGCTGACTCAGTCCATATCAACTATATGGTAAGCTGCTTTGATATATAAAAAAAAGACCACTGCAACTTCCCTAATCCAAGCTTTTCTTAAGTCCGACTCTAGCAATAGCACTCCTACACTTCCAAAAACCGAACAGTGCTACAAACAGAAGGGCAGAGCTCTCCAGTGCCCTGACAAGACGAGACTTCAGCCTTCTCTTATAAATCTTCCTGAGGCAGAACAAGCGAGCAATCAGCCTGTAACTTGTTACACTCGGACATGGCTTACCCCAGCCAAGCGCAGGGGAGAGAATGGCAAAGAGCCACGAGGGTGGGGGAGCATTGACCCCCATCCAACATCCCTTGTAATAAACCCAAGAGGTCGTCCCGAGCCGCTTGGTACAGCTGATGCAATTTCTTGTAAGTGACACCATCAATACAAGGAACTCCCTCGGCCAGACACTTATCCAGAGCTGAGTTCAGCTTCATCAGAGTGAGAGGCCCCTATGTTCAGCCGCACCATGCCAGAGCACCTGTGGTTGCGGTAAACTCTAAGGAGCGTCAAAGACCAGGGAGAAGTTCCAGTTAAAAACCTCCGCCATGGCCACACCACGTAGCACCTCACCTGCTTAATCTAAAATTCACGAAACCACAGACTGAGCATCATTTGGTCTCACAGGAGTCCAAAGCTTAAATAAGGAAAGACCACTGACTGTACACCTTCTCCCACAGCCGTTCCCCATAACCAGCCTTTTCCTTCTGAAGAATGAACCTAGTTTCTACGAAAACACTGAACACCGGTGAATTCATTCCAGCACATGTCAGATGGAACGCAACAAAACCGCTGCCATGCATGTCCATGGTTCCAGACCACCAGCATGAAGAGGGGCGTCCACCTAGTGCGGGCCATACCATGGACCCTGGGTTTCGAGTTGCACCCACACCATCTTCCCAGCATCGACCGAGCCAGCCATTCAAATACCAAATTGCCCAGATCCAACAAATATATGCCACAAGCCCACTTGACCAGGGGAACTGCAGAAACCCTCTTTAACCTGGACCTGGGAGAGAGCTATTGGGAAAAGATCACTCCCTCTTAGGTTCTGGAACACCTCAAGCATAGACCTGTGCATAATCACTAGGGAGCACAGAAAGAAAGAGGTTGGAGTATCATACTGGATCACATCTAAACAAAGCTTATCCAAGGAATTCGCAATGAGAGGCCCCTGACATCACAATGGCCACTTCCCCAGAGCCAGTGATGGGCATTGAAGGGTCCCCCACCCCCCAACAGCAGAGGTCTAGGCAGGGACCCGACCCATGGATACCATTTCAAATCCGAAACACATCCCACATTATGAACAAAACCGATCATCAACCACTTGTTTTCCCATCACACCCAGAAAATAGAGACATCAATACCAGGGCATACAGGGTGAGGAAACAAGAAGAAAGGCACCCCCCCCCCCCCTCTGACTGGCACCCTAATGTTCGAGGTTCCTGGGCCAGTCAACCCATAACAACCATGAATAACCGGGGCAAGAACCATCAGAAGCCTTGTCTCCAGCAAGCCCAGAACATCCACCTTCAGCCCAACTCCAAATACTCTCCAATTTCGAACTCGTTCCTCTGATATTCCAAGAGCAAACCCTGAATTTAGTCTCCCGCCTCGGTGCGGATATTTCCGTCCAGAAAAATGATCTGCCCTCCACCTAGTGCATCCGATAAACCCTACAATTTAAGGGCAGGAAAGACACCACTATCCCTGCTC
This sequence comes from Lithobius niger, assembly GCA_023313725.1. Classification (NCBI taxonomy): domain Eukaryota; kingdom Metazoa; phylum Arthropoda; class Chilopoda; order Lithobiomorpha; family Lithobiidae; genus Lithobius; species Lithobius niger. The sequence goes on along the minus strand of JAHWFP010103968.1, from coordinate 26,805 downwards.
AGACCAGCTGCTCACACACCACTCACTCAAAGCACCAGAATTAACAGACTAATCAATAGCCATAACAGTCCCACCAGTGCTTCTACCATCCATAGCAGAAACCTATTGGCACAGAACCATCAGTTATTGGTGCGAAATAATCTCTCTCCAGGACAACCATTTTACTTGACAGCTGTGAATGTCCCGGGCTGCACGACTTCTCTGAACCCTTCCTCCTCCTATGGAGCTCCACTGCCCTCCCCATGGCCAGCGACCCTAGTTGTTGCGACACAGGTGATTGCGCTGGTACTGGCAGCAGTCCCATGGAAGGCAATGACTCCTGCAAGTGGGGAGAAATGGGGAGCAGAGGACAGGAGGCACCGTTGGAACCGAAGGGGTGTAAACATGAGAAACATCCAGACCAGGGGCGTTACTAACCATTTGCACTGGGTGGTCGTGGGTCTCCAATGTCATTGCAACATCTCCCGCATATCACATGCTGGCATGGTGCATTAAACTGGAAATACCCTCGGGAAACCTTGCAAATCATACTGTCGCAAAATTTGTGCACGTGACCTCCTTGGTAGTACCTTGGAGGTACCTTGGTGGCATGTCCGGAACAGCCAGCAAGGTCGGAGCATCCTTAATCCCGATAATATCAGGAATACCCGCCACTGCGACATTTCTCTTCAACTTGACGGTGACACACCTAATACCAGAAGCACAATGCTGCACTCCCTGAGTAGTTAGCAGAACAGATGTTCTCACCTTTTCATTTTTTGGGTGCCTAAACTTTGTCCTCGCGGTGTTTTGGCTTGGCTCTACCATTTACCATGACACGTTGATTTCCATTTTTGTTGTACGTTGAAAATTTAATTTTCATGTTAAACTTGTTTGTAGCTGGCTTTGGAGATGGTTTAGGTTTCCGTTTCTGGAAAATAATAAAAAATAATAAAATTATTAGTACAATTATTATTTTTTTTAATATTCATTTTAAAATGTTAGGCAAGTGTAATATGTCCAACACGGAACAAACTTTCCTGCCAAAAGCATTCCTAACAATTTTACAATGGCGGAAGTCGAGTTTTCATAGTCCAAGTAAACCCCACCCAGTAATGAGTCGAAGATTACCTTGAAACTTGTTTACCAAACAATGAAGTTTTGAAGTATTGGCCAGTTTAAAGTTTTGAAGAAGTTTACTTTTGCAAAATTAGGGGTTTGGTATTGCAAATTACGTGGCAGGAATTTAGTGGATTTTGTATTACTTCATGGTTTGTTTAAATTTAATAGTTTTAGTTTGTGCTGCATCTTTATGATTCCTTTTTTTAGTCTGTTTGGTGATAGCTTCCGCTTGGAGTTCCTGAATTAGCCAAATAATGTAGATATTTTATAATGGGAAAAGATGGTAGTGGGAGTTGCACATCCCAAACCTTTCCAGTCGTAAGACTTTTGACATCAATCCAGGAATTTTAGCCACGCAAAAAAGAAATACGAATAAAAAAGACACAGAACAAACTAAAAGTATTAGCTTTAAAAAAGGTTCATTCAGAAAGAATAACTACGAATAACGAACCGAAAAGAAAACAAATATTGGGAATTCTCCCACATTTCTGCAATGTAATTTGCGATAACAAACGCTGCTTTAATCCCACAACTAATTCTGCAATAGTAAACTTCTTCAAAAGTTGAAACAGACCAATACTTCAAAACTTCGTATTGTTCGGAAAACAAATTCAAGGTAATCTTTGACTCGTTTCTAGGTTCGTGACAATCTCGACTTCCAATTTCAATGTGAGAGTCCTTTTGACAAAAATTTTGTTTCGTGGGTCCCATTTTGCCTCGCCTTTTTTTCCCTTAGTTCTACGCTAGGGCGGCTTGAACCAGTTTTCGCGTGCTTTTCTACTAGAAATGCTGCCACTTCAACCTATGGGTTTATCACCCAATTTTACGATCTCAGTCCTCCTTTAACAATGGAACAGACGATATATTGCAACAATGGTTTAGGACTGAGATGCAAAAGGAGGAGTGATATCGGATATCACCCCTTCTCTTGGATATCACGTATAGGATATTACCCGTTTTCCGAGTGCTGAGAGCTAACAATGTCGAGACGCGCAGTGTCGAGACATTGTTATATCTCACTCCTCGGAAAGGTGGCTGATAACCTATACTTACTTGAATTCGACCCTTATCTGAACCAAGGGAGCACGCCAAATCTTTGGGAATAAGGAAAGAATAACGCCCCTATCCGTTTTCCTCTTCCGTTATTTGGGCCAACCTACCATGAGATGTCAATTTGACACTCACGAACTTGGCTGTGAGGTCACCCATGTTGTCAGTGGGCGTGTTGGTGCTTGATGATCCTCTCAAGGTAAGCATGAAGTAGGCGAAAGTACAACAATTAAATCACGCAATCCACAACGAAATAGGTCCAGTTGTTTAGGCGTGCCTATTAATTAATAACATGCGAAGTACGTTGTACAGCATCGTTATGTATTACAACGAACATATACATTAGCTGCATAATCGTACCAAGAGAAAGCTTCTTGTTCGAGAACCTGTTGTTTACGAAAATACGCCTTGTTTGTGTTTCATTGCTTTGGTTATACACCTTTTTCGTTTTCCGCGTTTGGTGGCACCGTGAAAATGTGCCACCAATTTTCATTTTTTTCCTATTCGTCGAACACACTTTCCCTTTTCATTGCCTTTTTTCACAGCCCCTTTACCCAAAGGTTTCTACTACCTTTTGTCCGATTTTTTCCCCAATTCAAGGAGGTTTGAAAACCGTGTTGACACCTTTATCACAGTAGTGAAGAAGCATATTAAATAATGAGGGATAAATTAAGAAATATGGTATTTTTGTTAGGTGTTAATTAGTATAACAATTGAATTGTGCAAAAGTAATTTTATTTTCTACGAGAGCTCTTATTTTGTAGAAGAGCTACAAAAACAAAAAGAATGACACGTTTTGTAAAGTTTTGTAATTGAAGACTCTAATCCACTAAAAGTGATATGACAAGTTTCCGACGCAATGCCATCAGACCTCTAGCCTATCGCGTCAGATAACTTTTCGCATGCAGACAAGGGAGTGTTTCCATGTTTTGGGAGTGTTTTCCCTCGCTGTTTGTAGCGTCTATATCATGCCTGAAAAAAAGTGCACTGTGTGAAGAAAATAAGCGCTTTAAACTTTTTGTTACGGATTATGTGGGCTTAATCCCACTTTCGTTGGTGTATCTCTTTATTCGTGCAAGAATAGATACAAACGAACGCAGTGATTTAGCTTAAAGTGTCAACGTTCATTTCGTTTCTCAATACGACCGTACCATTATTAGCCTAAAAATATTACGTAAATACGTTGTCCAGTGACTCAATTAACGTAGTTTAAGCCCAAAGAGAGACTGATCTGATCTGATTTGTGATCGGTCAAGTCTCCAAAAATTAGTCCGAGTGTTAAGTTTGCTCGATTAAGTTTACTGAAGACTCCAAAAATGAGAGTTCCACCAACATTACACTAATATTGCCTCAGTGTCCCTGTGCCCTGCCCAAAATTATCGTCCCAATATTCCCATACCATTATTGGCCCAAAAATGGTGTGGGAACAAATTGGCCAGCGGATCAATTGAGGTAATTATAGCACAAAGTAGCTGATCGGAGACGAGATGCTATTCTTCCTACAAGCCAAAGAGTATTTAGTGTTTTATGATCGATTAAGTTTACTAAAGACTCCAAAAATGAAAGACGCCATTTGGGTAAGACTGCTCGTTTTAGACGTGCTAGATCTAATAGGTTAGATCGACAAATGGGGTTTACTTACTGCGGCCAGTCGCAAAAGACGTAACTCGTGAAACTTAAATAGGTGTAATTACTACTTTTTTTGTAATAAGCCGATGTCCATTATGTTTATAATTGATTAATAAATACCTAAATTATGGTTGCTCAACTTTTTTCACACTGCGTCGAAATTCCATCGAGTTTTGGGGGATTATCAAATTTCGAGGAGAGATCAAGTTTCGTAGATGATGGTTTAGGTTCTTACAATTAACATATGCTAAACCAATTAATTCAGTTTTTGCTGTATCGAAAACACAATACAGTTGTTGCCCCCCTCTTAGGCGGAAATAGATCGGTGCTGCCGGTGATGTCAGCATGTAGCCACGGGCCATGTATGATAAACTAATTATTGTATAACTATTATTAATAGTTAAGCGCAATAAGATTAACTAAATACACGACATATTCCACATTTTCCAAACCATTAATTCTACGAAATTTATGTAGAAGTTTTAAGTTTTATTACTATTTAGCGATTAAAAAATAACGATTTTTCGTTAATTCGACGAAACTCGAAACTCGACAACTTTAAGTTGAAAGTTTCAGATCAAGTCGAATTCACAGTCAAACTCGAACTCGACTCGAAATTTAGAGTTTGGAACAATCCTAGCATAAAAGTAAACTCTATTGCTTTGGCTGTGGAAACTTTACTTTTTAAAAATATTTTCGCTAAGGCCGTCAGACGCTTGAGCTCCTCGCAGTCAATACAGCTATCTCAATCGGCTACGGGTCGAAATCGTAAAGTGACATCTATCGGCATTAATTTCTGAGCGTTCCAGCAAAACAATGGCGATCTCCGTGTCGTGTTTTGGTGATGCAGTAATTAAATTGTTATATCGGACGTAAGTAACGTATTCTTACCGCAATTCTTGTGTTTAGTTATTGTGTAAGTGATCCAAAAGTGAAACATGCATGTCAAAATGGATGTAATTGCCCTTTACGAGAGCAAAAACTTGAGTGTTAAAAAAAGATTGATAACTGCACGCTGCAGGAGGGGTATTTAATCAGAGTATATCGTGAGAATTACTTTGTCTGTTTATTAATAAATCAATTAAAAACATTTATGGGCGTATGTAAGAATTCCTGCATTTTGTATTAATGTTGTTGAACTTTTATTCATTTTTTGGTGAGTCTATTAGTTGAGGATTACGTGAAATAGCCTTGCTGGCACTGTCGGAGTTTCAGTTTCATTTTTTTTAATACGCTTCAGTATACACACGTTAGCAGGTTTCATCTCCGTAGAAACGACCACAGAATACCACTGAAAATCTTTAATTTATGCATTAGCAAACTTATCCTAAATGTTTACGTAGCAGTTAAATTAGCTATACGTTTTTACATCCATATTCGTTATTTATTATTATGTATTTATCTAATCACAAATATGTATGCCGCTCCACTGTCGGGAACCCGGCGCCGTCTAAGCATCGTCCAGTCATGGGTCCGGTCCAGTCAGTCTGCTGCTCGCTGTCTTGGTTCCTATGGAAACGAATACGGCCTCGTTATTTACAGATTTTGGACTTTGGTTTAACGCTTTTGCTCGTCAATTTGACACTTTTTTTCTTAGATTTAACACTTTTGTACTTCAATTTAACGTTAGTAGATTTCAAATTAACACTCTTGTCTTTCGATTTAACACACTTGCACTTGAATTTAACACTTTTGCACTTGAAATTAAAGCATTGAAATTACTAATTTTTTATATTCGCTGTACAGAATGTGAAATTATACGAATTTCGCTTATACAGAAATTTTTACTAATTGCTAGTGTAGGTTTGTGTGAGAGGCTTTCACTCCACAGGGCAAACGACTCACAGTTGGGTTTTCTAACGTCTTAACTGCACATATTCCTAACAAGTCTTGCTTGAACCTTCGTGCACCTGCGGTCGCTGGCTTCTTACAACCTAGTTACAAGAACCCAACCACTCTATTCGCGCGCTCACAAGTAGACACGGCCGCTTATGATAACACTGGCAAGTGTGCGCCCAATGAATGCAGTGGCGGCGTGTGCACCTTCACGCTTACACGAGGCGCTTCCATTGTATACTTCCTCGAAATTTACATATTATCTCTAGTTTATCCTCGTGTAAATATTGGTTTCCGGCCTCCTAATTTTTAGGTTTTCCCACTCGGTTCTCCTTCCGAAACAGTATGTTTACTAATTTTGTAAATGTCTGCCACCTATATATATATACTGTAAAAATGCAGTGTAGTGACATTAAAAAACATAGTAGTGATATTTTGGTTTTATTTACTTTTTGTAATTTTATGTACAGTTCCTCCTTGTGAATTCTTTCGTCAGCTACAAGCTCAATGATTTTGATTCATTTGATTTTTTTAAATAGGTGCCCCTTGCGACAAGTCGTCGGTCCGTGGCTTCCCTGGCAGGCTCATTGCTTAGTACTACTTGTTGTATAGTTGCCGTACGTACGTCAAAGTTAGTAATAAATTATTGCTGTCAAGATTTCTAACATCCGTTTCGCCACCCCCACTACTGGCCAAATATCTTTGTGAATCATCACTCACTCTTTTGGTCTTAGCATAAACCACGTAGTATCTCCAAAGTAATCGTTATTTATCTCCAAAGTAATCGTTATTTCACTTTCGTTTTCGCTTCAAACACCTCTCTTAATCGTCATTTCTTTAAAGCGCCGTAGGATATTTCGTAGAGTTTCGGGAGCGTTGCAGCGAAATTACATTACAGTAGCAATTAGTAAAAATGTCTATATACGCGAAATTCGTATAATTTCACATTCTTTACAGCGAAAAAAATAAAATTAGCAATTTCATTGCTTTAATTTCGAGTGCAATTGTGTTAAATCCAAAGACAAGAGTGTTACTTTGAAATCCACTAACGATAAATTGAAGTACAAAAGAGTTAAATCCAGTACAAAATTGTCAAATTGACGTGCAAAAGCGTTAAAACAAAATTCAAAACCTGTAAAACGTTTAACGTAAGTTCGAGTTACAATGCCTGGAGTGAAGATGCATTGCGGACGTATAAGTACATTGTATAGCGTCTGTGAAGCATTACCGTGTAATGCGTTACCTACAGTGGCAATAAACGAAGCGGACCTACCGACTAATTCTATCGCCATGTTAAAAAAAAAATTCTTCACTATTACGGTCTCATTAGTTAGCACCAGTCAGAAACAGAGAAGTCTTTGTAGCAATCGACGTCCTATCGAAAACAAAAAAAAAAATGCAACCCAACCTAAAAACTGTTTCACATACTTAATTTAGCTTCTCATTCTTTACTGGTGCCAACTAGTTGATTATCGAGTTTGCACTAGTGCAGCTTGCCGATAAGCACCCTCTTGGTAGATCCTTCACAGTGCTGATCAGAATAAACGGGCTGGGATTGGCTGATCGTCAAAAATATGCTTTTCCCAATGTCGGAAAAAAACCGAGGAAGATACTCATTACTATTCTTATACTTGAAAATGACGCCACGGCTGGCCACTTTTGTCACTGGCCGGATAGACAAAATAGGAAGTGGACGTACGTTGTGCAATATGGCCATTAAAGAGCACCGATACGAGGCCTAATTACGAGGTATCACAGGACCTTTCAATTCTCGAAAATGTCAAAGGTGGCGTCAACCCCTGTCAATACCAGGCTCGAACCCAGAACCTTTGGCACGTGAGATAGTTGGACTGACCATCAGGCCACCTTGCTACAAGCCCGCATTAGACTTTGTCCCCAGCCAGTATCACAATCCAAATTATGAATTTGTGATGTAAGTTGGTATCGCCTTTGAAGACATAAACGGTACTTCAATAGATACAACTATTGCGAACACTTAAACGGTCAGTATTATTTGTAGTCAGTGTCATTTGCAGGCCGTAAATAGCTAATGATTTTTAAATTATGCAAGTGTGTCTTATTTACGGTAACATTCCCATAGCAGTCCTAATTTGTAAGGATCATGGGTAGAAGGGCATGTTCCCTCTGTATCACAGGTGTAGTGTTAATTAAGGCATCGAGCACATCATGTCCTGAATGTCATTAAACCCGGAGTTTCATTCTTCGAATATTCCAGCAGAGGGTTCCAGCAATTTTGATTTGAGGGAATTAGGATGGTTATCGTTCCCACGTAGAGCACCCCTCCCCCCCCCATAGTTTTGACTGCACACTGGCAGAGTACTGATCTCTGAGAAGAACTCGGATTCAAAATACTAATCAAACTTGATTTTAAACCTTGTAACCGCAAATAAGACAAAAAGTGACCACAGGTGAGGGTCACTGCAAATGAGACATCCAATTGACTCTGCTGGCCCTGTGATCCATTTTTATACTGAACTGATCATTCGTAAATGTGCTAATCTGATTAGAAATGTTCCTGCACTTGCTCTATTCGTGATCCGTAGCGTGTTTAAGGTATTAGGCATTTGATATAAGAAAATTATCTTCCTCAATCTTGTTATAAAAACAACACCTTGAAAAACAAAGATAACTGAACAATAACTTTGTTGTAATTTCTGGTGGAAGCTGTAATCTGAAAATAAACAACAAAACTTCTTAAAAGAAAAATCGAACTGTTTTGTTCAAAAGGTTCTGAAGAAGTTCACATTCTGGTATCAAAGCCCCGTTAAAATTGAAACATTGAATAATTGTGCAGGGCCGGTATTTTTCTTAATCACCTGCAGCAGTTAGAAGAGAAGTCACTACAATTAATTTCAATAACGTATTTAAAGATTTTGGAAAGGAGCCAAAAAAAATAGAGTTAAATCGGCTTAAGGTTTTTTTGGGGCTAAAACATGGTTAGGTGAGGTCCTCTGTTAGTTAGTAGTCTTCTAAGCACTAATGTTTCTAAACACTGAAAAACAAGATTATCCCCGTTGGGCTCTCAGTATAATTTACCTTGATTGTTTGCTTCTTAGAAGGCTTAATAGTTGTTGTTGGTATTACTTCAGTTGTTGTTGGCTCTTCAGCTGTTGGCTCTTCAGTTGCTGGCTCTTCAGTTGTTGGCTCTTCAGTTGTTGGCACTTCAGTTGTTGGCTCT
>JAHWFP010103968.1:0-12990 GCA_023313725.1 Lithobius niger | reverse complement strand
CCCGTTCATAATCACATAATGCCCATTAATAATCAAATAGCGGAGTACATTTTGACTCCACACAAACTTGGAATTAAAGATTTTCCCCGCTAGGGGTGAGTGGTATATATGCCACCTGGCTTCCCTCACTATCCACAGCCGACCTGCTTTGGCAGGTAGACTGTGGGTCTCCCTATTGCCCGGTTTTTTAACTGGTCTTTGGTCCTTCTGGTGCTTAGTGTTTTCGTTGGTGTTGGTTGGATTTTATTTCTTGTGTATTCTTAATATGACTTGAGTTTCCACTCCAAAAAAAAAATTTTATTTTTTTTTATTTTACGCTTGATAAAGGGTCGCATTCAGACCCGAAACGTTGCGTTAATATTGTTTACATGTTGCACCTTACTGGCTTTTATTCATTCAAATCATACTTTGAACAGCAGCAAGGGAGTCATGACGTTCTTTGATGTGAGAGGTCTCAGTGAAGATGTCATCCTGGGCGAACTCAAGTCACAAGGCGTTATGGCTGTGAGGCATTTCACAAGGAAAGGCAAGAATGATGCCGAGCCAAGTGACACCATTTTCGATTTTGTCGTATTGGCGACCTCTGTGCTGCCGCCTACAGGAGATTTGCTTTAAGGCGTCAGATAATATGGTTGATCTGGGATACTCTGTCTACCGTCTGGATGCAGACCCTGTGCCACGTGCAAATGGTGTAGTTGCGGTGCTGGTTCATCATTCTCAGCCACATGCCAGTGTGCCTTTGCACACTAGATTTCAGGCGGTAGCAAAGTTTCTTTGCAATTGGATATTACAGTCCGTTCGCTTTATTTACCACCGGATGAGGTGTTTGGGGTTGGTGACCTGGAGGACCTGGTCCGGCAACTTCGTGCATTGGGGGGTCCATTTGTATCTTGAACGATGGAGCCATGACACACCGCAACCTGGCAACAGGCAATTGGTTGGCGGTGGACTGGCATAATTTGAATGCCATATTTACAGGCAATCGTCTAAGATTAAGCTAAAAAACGGAATTATGACACGACATCTGACATGATCTACGCAATTAGTACATGCAACAGCATGTTTCTTATCAACCTAAGTTACTTAGGTCAATTTTTCAAAGACATGCCTGGTTTCCTCGTGCTTAAGCGTAGGGAGGAGGTTCATTCTCTAGACTTTCACTCCGACAGTCTGTAGAAGTACAGTCTTCCTTACCAGGCAGGAATTCGTTTCTGCTTTGGCCAAGTCATGTGACTCCACCACAAGGTCTGATGATGTTCACTATCAGCTGTTGATACATCTGCCTCTTGCCAGCCAGCAGTTCTTGCAGGAGATGTTCAACTGTGTGTGGGCAGAGGGCTCTATTCCAGTTGAGTGGAAGACAGCTCTGGTTATCCCGATTGTAAATCTGGGCAAAGAACCGCATTCTCCTTCCAGTTTTCGCCCAATCGTTCTGACTAGCTGTGTCTGTAAGCTTATGGAACAAATGGCCAGAGAGAGGTTGGTCTGGGTGCTGGAATCACAGTGAATATTGTCTGCATTCCAGTGTGGCTTTTGACGGTCAACCATCGATCAACCATCGGTCAACCATCAATCATCTGGTTGCCCTTGAATCAGATGTGAGGGCGGCTTTTTGCCACATCAACATCTGGTTCAAGTATTCTTTGACTTGGAAAAGGCTTATAATACGACCTGGCATTATGGGATTCTCCGTAGTCTCTACAACTCTGGCTTGAAGGGACAGAAGCCACTCTTCCTTTTAGCTTTCCTTTCTGTGTATACATTTTGCATTCGTGTCAGGACGACTATTTCCCGCCTGTGTGCCTTAGCATATTGTATGCCACAAGAAGGTCTTCAGTTTTATCTTGTTTGCCATTAGGATCAACCCCATTGCCCAGGAAGCTGCTGTTGCCCAGTCATTGTTTGTTGATGACTTCGGCCTACACCTTTGGGCAGCTCATATGCAGACCTGCGAGTGGTAGCTGCAGCTGGCAATTAACAAAGTCTAGAGCAGGGCAGTCAGTAATGGTTTCTGGTTTTCTCCAGATAAGACGGTGTGTGTCCACTTTTGCCGTCAATGAACACTGCACCCAGATCCTTGCCTGCGCTTGGGTTAGGCAAAGATTCCTTTGGTCCCACAGGCCCATTTCTTCGGTCAGGTGTTCGATTCCAGGTTGACTTGGCCTCCACATTTGTGCCAACATAAAGACAAGGCTTTGCAGGCACTTAACATCTTGTGGGTTCTGTCGGGCACATCATGAGGTGCAGATCGTACTGCCATGTTGTGCCTCTACCGAGCCCTTGTCCGCATCAAACTTGATTATGCGTGCATGGTCTATGGTTCGGCTAGTGACTCGACTCTCCAGATGTTGGACATTGCATCACAGTGACCTGCGTCTGGCCACTGGGGCATTTCGGACATCTCCAGTAGTCAGCCTCTATGCTGAAGACTCGGAGCCACCTTTGGCTATTTGTTGGCAACAGCAAGCCATTAAGTACGCTGTGCGTTCGTGCTATGCGATCCAGTCCTCCTTGGTCCATAGTTTTTGGACCAGACTTGCGGAATGGTAGACGCTGGGTAGAGAAGGGTGATTTCTGTGATAGGCTCCAGCAGTTCTGTCAGGAAATGGCCTTTGAACTACCCTGCGTCTTGAGGATTGGGGAGATGTAGCGGCCCCTTGGCTTGTTCCAATTGGCATTTTCATTTTCGCTCTGGTGTACCTCCCGAAGAGGTCCACTCTACTAGGAATGTACTTGCAGGAGTTTCGATGGCTGTGTTCTCAGTACGCCGGATATCAGCGACTGTTCCCTGAAGGGTCAAAATCAGACGTTGGTGTGGCGTGTGCTTGTGAGTGTAAAGGAGTTACTGTTGCCCATCGCCTTCTATCAGGTTATTCTGTGTTTTCTGCAGAGCTTTTAGCTCTCGGTTTGGCGGTGAAATGGATCCTTGACCTTCAGGGCACGCATTAATCATGTTTAGGGGTTCCATGAGTGCCCTGGAGTCCTTGGCGAATTACAACCCTCGGAACCGCTTAACACAACGTGTCCAAGTTTTGCTTTCCCGCTTGCCTGGCCAGCAGAAAACCTTGATTTTCTTCTGGATGAGCACGCTGATTCTGCAGCGAAGGGGGCCCTTTCTGGTCCTCTCGAAAGGGATCTCAGCATTGTTCAGGGAGAGAGTGATAATTCGTCCCAAACTACCGTTTCGCCCAATAACCAAACCGAAAATGAAACTGCACTAACAGTTTTCAAGCAAGCTAGTGGTTGATTTCAACTGGCGATTCTTTTACAAAAACGCTTACTGAACTTTATGGAGAACCAGTTTCCCAGCATACTTTAATTAATACATGCCTATTCAACTTTAGTAATGACTACTATGAACGGGCTGCTTTAGCAACTATTAAAACTGAACGGAAAATACCAAATACTTTTAAAGAAGCTATTAACATTGTAGATTCTGAGAAAAGGCTTGCTGCAATTCACCTTGAATATTGAAGCCATATTGCTAATGGCACTTGGGTTTTAGAAGAGCGTCCACCAGGTGCCCCTATTGTTGGTTGTAAGTGGGTTTTCTGTGTCAAGAGAAACGCACTAGGTCCTATAGACAGGTATAAGGCCTGCTTAGTTGCATAGGGGTTTGCCTAACAATACGGCCAATCGTACTTTAAAAGTTACAGCCCGACCGCCGGCCTTGCAACAATACGACTAGCTATTGCGGTTGCGGTCCAGAACAATTGGTATTTAGACCAATACGACGTCACTGTAGCTTATCTACAAGGCCGCTTCGATTTTTACCTAGGGATACAACAACCAGAGGGCTTCATTGTTCCCGGACAAGAGACAAAGGTGTACCGTCTATTAGGTCTAGTTTGAGTTTGAGTTTTATTATCCAGGAACCTCGGATTTGCAAGCTGCTATTGCTGCTCTGCGTCGTGCGGTCCAGCAGCAGGATGTCAGTGATCCGATTCTATACGAAATGTGCCATAAATTTCATACTGCGATACGTCATGGTGCTGTATGTCTCAGGTGGGTGAAAGGCCATGCTAGCTCAACGGGGAATGAGCTGGCAGATGAGTTGGCACGTGTTGCGGCCCAGGATGTGTATGATGCCGTCCGGCGTATTTCCCTTCCTCTTCTGCTGGTAGAATGGAAAAGGATGTGGGCATCTGCCTCTACAGGTCATGTACTATTTGGTGTACAGTCTGAGTGTACCCTTGTGTCACCTCTTGATTTTTTCCACTCTCGGTGCCTAGGGTCCTCTCCCGCCTACATACCAGTCATTCACTTCTGGCAGCCCATCGTCACCGTGTGGGCTGGGCCACATCGCCTGCATGTCCAGGTTGTGGGTCTCCACAGACACCAGAGCATCTCCTACTAGTTTGTCCTAGGCACCGTTGCCAACAGCAGCGCCTCCTCCAGTATGCCGGTCAGGCGCAGAATGTATTCGGCCTTCTCTCTTGTGGATTGTCCGCTGTGACGAGGGCTAGGTTGAGGGCAGTAGCCGTCTTTGTTGGAACCACGGGTGTCAAGCTGTGACGTGTATCCTGGTCTCCTTCTCCGTGTCCCACTCTTCTTTTACGATGTACATTGTGTATAAGTATAAGTATGCTGTCTAGAAGTGTTTGATATGTTTGTAGTTTTGATTTTGTATCTGGGCGCATGGCGTACGGCCACGGCTCGTTGAAATCAATCAATCAATCAATCGGCCCAAAGTCACGCGTCCCCACGAAAATTAATCCAACAAATGCAACTCACTACACACTACCGCATATCACAACAGCAATTAGGTCTATCTACGGATTGCTACAATCAAGGCTTTGTTGGTATAAACGTTTCACAGAACTGCTAGAGTCTCACAGGATGCATCGTTGCCTGTCAGACGCATGTGTTTTTTGGATTGTTGTGGATGGCAAACGTGGATTCGTAACTGTATACGTCGACGATTTAATGGCCGTCGCCCAAACAATGAAGATGAGACTATTGTTAAGAAAGGTAGTAAGTTCAGATCTAGACATTAAACATCTTGGACCATTGAATTTCTTACTTGGCATACAGTTTGAAAGAGAGCCTCAAGGGGTTTTGTATTTACATCAACGTACTTACATCGAGAAGAGATTGAAGAAATTTAATATGGAATTTTGTAAGACTGTTAGCACTCCTTAATTACCAGGACAACATTTAACAAAGACGTTTAATTTAACTGTCGAAGAACAGAAAGAAATGAAGCTGGTTCCTTTGCAACAATTAGTTGGTTGTCTGTTTTATCTGGCCTTAGCAATACAACCCGTTATTTGCTACGCAGTAAATGCCGTAGCTGCCCACTCAGCTAATCCAAGGCCAGTACATTGGGTTGCTGCAAAACGTATTCTGCACTATCTACGTGGAACTTTGGACTGGAAGGTAACTTTCCGGCCCAACCTAGAAAAACTCGAAGTTTTTGCGGACCCCAGCCACGCACCAAATGCTGACGATCGCAAGTCAGTCACTGGCGTTATTGTGTATTATGCTGGTACCCTAACCTTTGCCGAGCCACTAAACAAAAGAGTGTCTCTTTATCTACAACGGAATTGGAATGCCGTGCTTTGTGCTTAGCTGCAAAAGAAGATTTTTGGGTTCGTGCACTACTAAAAGAACTTGGTGTTCATGGGGAAGCAACTCCACCCACTACAATTAAGACTGACTCACTCAGTGCAATCCAACATGCAAATTCTCAAATAGAAAGATCTCACACTAAACATATTGAAATTGTTTACCATTTTGTGCGACAAACGATTAATGATGGTGACATAATTCTTGAAGTTGTGCCTACAGAGCGAATTGGACTGATATTTGTACAAAAGCATTATCAACCCAAACTCATACTAATCTTTGTTTTGGTCTGTCTATTGCAGTTGCTAATCACAAATAATTTCCGTCATGTCCTCTTCAAGTGGGGGCATGTTGGTATCTGGGGCCAATGACCTTCAACTCATCGGCTCCTTCAACCAATATGAATCAGCCATCTTGGATCCTACTCAGCTGGTCACAACAACAGATGTTTGTGCTTCAAGTCCACGTTATGGATGAAGACAATTATAGTTTTAAGTAGTTACAGTATTGTTGACTTTGTGACGAGTGTTTTGTAAACAAGATGGGATTATGGTAACTAAAGAAGCAGAACAGGGCTTCACTTCTTGTCAATCCTCCAAACCTTCAGGTCGTATATTTAACTCCAAATTGTTCCCTTCTCCCATGTACCAGTGTTAATATGGCATTGTGAACACAATGCATTAAATGAAAACCGACTATGTTGTTGCTACTTAGTTTCACGTATCACGCTAACGCTCACGTATTTATAACTTTCCACTGCGCCTACTCATCATTTATCCTATCTGCAACAAGAATGGTTTTGACTATTCGACCTGGTTGACTTACCATGTAGTATTGCGAACCGTTGTCATTTAGTCATTTGACGTTATCCTTAGTTTCTAGATTGCATCCAAATCAGTAGACGCATCTGTAGGGTTGACTTTTGAGCTTCTTATCAACTAGACGATCCACATATTTTTTTGTGGAGGCATCGGAGACGTTTGTGGGTTTATTTACATTCGTCAGTTTTTTTCCATTAACGGTCATATTCCTGTCCCAATCTAAACTCAGTCCTAGGTCCGTTTTCAGGTATCCAAGAGTTAGGGTGTCAGTGTCATTCGCCAGCGGTCCTAAATTTTCAATTTTGTTATTTTTTGCATCCATTGACAATGTATCAATGGTGAGTCGATAACAAAATGTTGGAGAATAAGAGGGTGTAAAGCCAAATTTCCGACAACTTTATCCGGTTTTGTCTGAAATTTAAAGACCTTCTTCTTTGCTCTATTTCCTTATTATTATTTTCTTTATCTTTCTGATATTTATGACTGAGGCATTTTGATTTAACTGAGAGCCCTTGAAGTATCCAAATGAAAAAAAAAGAGGTATTGTTTATAATGCATTCTAACTGCACACAAGAACGCACAACCCATTCCCACAACCCACAATCAACATAGTGACTGAATTCCTGGCCTGAATTATGTAAGTTGACATTGTCGTTGGTGGTATTCTTAAGAGGTAAAGGGGTAAAGGGTAATGCTTGTACGGGTGATTGTGTATCAGTTAATAGCATTTACATAAAGGTGTACGGCCTCATGCCAATACTTTCAATAAACTCAATAATTTGCGCTAGCCACATAGCTTGCTGCGCTCGCTCCGTTGGTGTCGTCTAACTTCGTTCAAGAAGCTTGTTTATTGCTCTTCACATACTAATTGACTGACATTTCATGCCAAAAAAACCCGCACCTCTTTAAGTAGGGTTTAGATAACTAAGTATTTTGGTCGATATTTTGGTCGAGTTTTTTATTCATCCAACAGTAGATTGTAACATGTTCAATTATTACCTGCTTAATTGCTTCAGTATCTAATTGTCTAAATACACTGTTTTGTAAAAAGACAACGCACTAGGAGGCTGTGCCTTTTAACTGTAAGAAGTGTGCTAATTTGAATATACTTTATTTTTGCCTACATATTTGAACATATTTGAGAAAAACATCCATGCCAGTCGTTTCAGTAGTGAGAATGTGGTCCGATAAAAAAGGAACACAATATTAAAGTACTGATCAGTCACTTTTGGCCCTACCTTCACGGTGCAAGGAACATTTCATTGGAAAACAAAATAAATATCTGGTCACACGCTAGTGTGTGTGTTGTGCCAAGTTGATGAGATGACGTCACTGGGACACTAGATATACAGTTATCAGATGCTTATTTGTTTGATGTAAGTTGACAATGTCGTTAGTGGTATTCTTAAGAGGTGGAGGGGTAAAGGGTAATACGTGTGCGGGTGATGTGTATCAGTTATTAGCATTTGCATAAGGGTGTACGGCCTCAAGCCAAGACCCTCAATAAACTCAATATTTTGCACTAGCCACATAAACTAGGGGGTACATGGAACTGGCTAAAGCGATGTGAAGTCAATGCGCATTGAACTCACATCGCCTTCAGTTCAAGTCGTTTTAAGCGACGAGTGGATACATGGACGAAGAGTTACCACGACTCCGTCTATCCTACGCGTACATGGCACCTGTCCTAAGTCGCCTTGAGAGCGAGGTAGAGCTAGAATCCACGCATGCTCAAAACCTAAAATCCGGTCGTGTGCTCTTCAGCGAGTTGTGCGAGTTATGTGTGTTTTATTCTTTTATTTCTCCATCAAATAAAAAAAAATGCTTAAAACTAACAGAATTCGATAAAAAAATTCTTAAAATACAAAGTTTATTTCAATTGCATACCGAAGCCAGAAATGAGTAATTAGAATTCGAATTCATTCCTATAGCCTAAATGGCAAACGCGCCTTTCCGTTCCTTGAGTTTTAGTGCCCGCCCTCCCTTTCCTAACATCTGAACACCCCCTCCCCCACCAAAAAAAAACTGCTTTATTTTTGTATTGATTTTTTGTTTTGCACAATTACTAATGGAACGTAAAAATAGGAAAGTTATGCGCCACCACCACATGTGTGGCAATACCCTAGGCCCTGATTGTGAAATTTGTGTGTGACTTTGTGCGTAATTCTGCAGCCACTCATGACGCAATACGTACACTCGTAGGCCTACACAGTGTAGGAGTATTGACCTCAACAAATAGTGGTTGGGGAGGACACGAAGTGTGCCATTTAGGGTATTGTGAAAATATGCAATATCTTTTTTTGAGGGGTTGGTCGACGTATGTACAATGATAAGTTCGTGTGTGGAAAAACGAGCCGTGGGGGCAAAAACCTGGAAAACGCTGATAAAAGAAAACGCGGTAAGAAGGTAGAGAAAAAAAGCTGATAAAAAAACACTCAGCAAAAAGCTGCAGAAAAAAAGGTAACGAGGAAAAAGCGTGAAAAAAGATCTGGTGGAAAATTTACACAAAATACTAACTAAAAGACTGTGGCCATGTGCATATTCATCACTCATTAGCTGAATGCTGCTGGACCCTTGCAATAATTAAATGAAACGAGTCATAATTTCCTCCCAAATTCTTAATTGGGAAGTAAGGGAAAGCGTCGTCCTCAGTTTGGTCGGGTGTGCCAGAATCATTTAAGGAAAATTCGTGAAATCACTAGTTTCCTCCAAAATTGGGATTGGAGTAAAGGCCCCGGGGGGGGGGGGGGGGGGGCGCAGAGTCGGGATATCATAAATTTGTTCTACAAATTCCATAACGAGGAGGGAATTAGTAGAAAAAAATTAAATATTTAGTTTTGACGACTTTTGCTAATTAAAAGAAAATTCGTAAAAACATCAGTTTTTTTTCTCAAAATTCTTTAAACCTTTTTCCCAAAACTACTTCTATATTTCCCTGCATAAAATGTGGATATTTTTTTCCAGGTTGTTTTGTCCCCCCCCCCCCCAACCGTCCTCCCACCCACTCAAAAAGATAGCGTGGAAATAAGTTCTTGCAGGAGCAAATATTTTTTACGGATTTTTTCACTGTTTTTCTATCGGCCTTAAACCAAGCTTTTCCCCCCTAGATTTCTGCCCCTCCAGACAAAATTTCAAGCTACAGCCCCGGTTTTTTTTGTAACTGAATTCGGGGGGGGGGGGGCAGGCAGCAGCCTTGAACACTAACCAGTATAAAACCACTGACACTGTGTAAAAACTAATTAAAACCCAGCCACCAACACAGTAGAAATAACTATCATGAAATAACAAATAATCACGAAAACAGAATAAGAAGCGGTCGAACATCGCTGTCTCGTTGTCGGTCCACAGCGCACGGATGCCTTTGCTTGGGTTTGCTTCACCGTGTTGACCCTTGACCGGAAAGTGGTGTTGCGCGCAGGTTCCCCCCCCCCCCCCCCGCCTCCAGTGACGTAGTCGCGCCTTTTTTCCAGCCAATAAGCGAGCTCAGAGAAAGCTAGGGCGACTTGAGTCAACGCTCTAGCGGTTACATGGAGGTTCTCATATCGCTTTGAGATCTCACATCGATGTGAAGAGGTGGATTAAGTGAAGGCGACGTGACGTCGCTTTGACGGGGGTACAACATGGACCTTCTCAAGTCGACTTGAGTTTAAAGCGCCCTGAAGTCACTTCGATTTGAACTCAAGTCGACTTGAGAAGGTCCATGTACCCTCAGTGATAGCTTGCTTCGCTCGCTCCGTTGGTGTCGTCTAATTTCGTTCAAAAAGCTTACTTGTTGCTCTTCACATACTAATTGACAGAAATTTCATGCCCCAAAAAACCCGCACCTCTTTAAGTAGGATTTAGATAACTCTACGTATTTTGGTATAAGCGAATTGATCCCAGACTTATAATTCCTGTATTCTTCGTCTATCTGTTGGATCTGTACACGAGAATCTTTCCTGTTGAAACTCGAACAGCCCGACTGAAACTTCTGTAGGCTGACTGACGTCCCACATAAAAAATTATAATACGAATGATCAGGATGTAGTACGCGTTTTACTCAATGCTTCAGTTCATAAACAACAATATGGCCTATAAAATATGGCTCTACTCGAGTATTGATGTCTTCACAGATTTTTAATGTTAGTATTTTCTAAGCTGTTTGTAGCTGGGCCAACGCCTTTTTATTCCTACTTTCATAAGTGTAAAAACGATATGATATGTGAACTACTGTTTAATTATTCTACTAACATCAAAGAAGGCTTGTAATGGGATTATCCTGTATTGTTTTGGGGCCAATGACCTTGTATCCGACGTAGTTAGCTTCCCATTTTTATTACTGAATAAGTTTGTAGTGTATTACTTATTAACTGTATGTAGGAAAAAGTACTGCAAAGCATACGCTAATTTTTCCTAGCTTCGCACTCTTACTGAATGCAAACATTCCTTAGAAACGTGACTGAGTATCTGTAACGTGAGTCTGCTGCATTCTTTTCCTATTTTTGTATTGAAAGTATTGGTTTCCTGCATATTTTTATGGTCACTTTAGCCTACTCCATCGTTTCTCTTTGTTAATGTCTTTCGTCCCATACTGCAGTGCTTTTATTTTGTGGCTACCTAGTAATAAAGTTTATTTCCCAAACCTGATGAAGTAGTTTATATAAAATGTCAGTAAACAGAAGACGATAGGTTTACATCACAATAAGAAAACATTAACATGGCTGCGTCAGATATTTTCAAGATTCTTCATTGCTTTAGTAACTTGAATTCTCCACCCCGTGTTGCATTAAATAGGCCTACTGTCTAACACAATTCACTGCATATGCTGCTTTTGAAAGTAAAATGGGAGATAAAATTAGGCCTGAAAGTTATAAATAGTTCTGAGAGCATTAGAATGATTTAATTCCTGTCTTCACACAATCTAAAACCATTTGACCTTCAGTTCTGAGGACGACAACTGTTAAAAACGATTGCTGTTTCACAGAGGTTTGCACCTCAAAATTATCGTCAAAAGCGGCCGAGGTTGTTTATCGGCGGCGGCATTATCAGCCTTTTGAATATTTGAATTATTGTTAAAAACAAGTGGGTGGAATACACGCTCCGGTCACTTGGCGTAAGCAAGAACTTGTCTAAGGCAGTACTTGCGCTCCTGGTCTGCCACCCTGGTCTGCCTGAACTGCAATGAGAGTGGGTGGTTTCTGGTCTGATGTTTCATCAACAAATCAGGGCCTCCCACTGGGGAGCTGTCACAGCCCCATGCTCTTTGCTGCAGTCCTAAATGATGTTCTCATGAATTTGGCCGGCACACCAACAGAGTGGTGTATGTCAGTGAAATTTCTGTTTGAGTCGTAGGAGATGATCTTGATGCTGTCACAGCAGTTCTTGTGTTAGACAGCCGGACAAGGCTGATGCGGTCGTTTTTTGCTCACGGCGCACCACTGCTAGCTTCCTTCAGAGTGAGTGGATCTGTACTTACTTCGACAATGAGATACGATATCTGGGAGTTGTGTTGGATTTTCAGCTTAATTGGTTAAGTGATGCCACTGCTGTGAAGCAGAGTAGCACTGACCAGCTGCGAACTCTGAAAGTACTGACATACAGTTAACTGATAGCCAAGCGTGGAATGGTTTCATCCTTTCACCAAGTATATGTACAGCCCAATGTTTAATTCCATCTTCCCTTTTAGCATGCTCCAATCGTGTGGTAGACAGTGTGCAGGTCTCAGTCAATCACTGCCTTTGTGAAGTCACAGGATGTCTCCTGAAACATCTATCCAGGCCCAGCACATTGAAGCTGGTGAGTTCCCAGTGAGTGTGCATGCGGCTGAGCTTTGTCCCTGCCTGCAGGGAGCAGTGGTGGTGATAACCCAATAGCTGGGGTGCTGTTGGACTATTGTTTGATTGGCCCACTAGGCCGTAAAGTCTAGCTCTCCTGGTCTGGGGTGTCTAATCTTTAGGACCAACCATTGGTTAGATTTGCTAGTCCCTTCTGGGTGCATACTCCATGCCTGTGGATGTGGTGCCGAGATGTTGACCACTAATATGACTCTAACCGAAGATAGATGACCGAAACGTCTACCGATGTCGACCTTGGAAATACGTCTCGGACATCTACAGCATACAAGTGAAGGCAGTAGACAAGTAGGTATATTTAGAAAATACCTTTATTCAATAATGCTAAGTTTTAATTAAAATGTAAATGGCAAATATCTATCTCCTAACCTAGCTACGTACAGCCACCACACGGACTCGTAGCTATTTTGATTAAATTTACTACAATTTTTTTCACAAATGCTAAATTAATAAAAATTTAACATCTCGGCGTTAACACTCGTCGCCATTTGAAGAGTACCGAGTGGTAATGAATGAACAAACACACAGCGTTAAGGTATGACAATGGACGAAAGGTTATCTGGCTGTCAGTGCTTTATATAAAGTACGTATTTTCAACGAAGAAAAAAAATTAACAATGGCGCATATTTTGTGAATTGAATTTGAGTTTATTTTTAGTTTTACAGACGTGGGAGTCATTCACTCATTGCTAAACCTAAAACCTAAGACTTAACAGACCAAACTCCCACTGCCCAGAGCCAACTATTTACTACAAAAGGGCGGCAACAGAA
>JAHWFP010103967.1:143841-157228 GCA_023313725.1 Lithobius niger | reverse complement strand
CCCCCCCCCCCCGTATGTCTGTCGACCGGAAGGAGTAGTGACGGGAAGCAACTATTCCCATCATAAGATGGAGAGAGGCTAAACGTAGAACTGGTAAGGATACTTCCCCAAAATCAATATGAGGTCTCGCTGAACAGCCGCAGGCAACCAAGCGTACCTTAAATTTCTGTAAGGAGCCGTCCTTATTAAATATCTGGGCATAAACCCACTTACTATTCATCACGTGTATATTCTTCAGGGGGCCTATCAACAAGGTCCCAAACTTTCATGGCTTCAAGGGTTTGCAATTCGGCCTGCATAGCTTTGTCCCATTGTTTACCATTGGGATCAGACCTGGTTTCTTTATGTGAAGTGGGTAAAGGGGGTAAGGCATCGACATGCAGACAACGGTCCCAAATCTTGGTACAGGCAACTCTAGGGTGGCTAAACCGCTTAAAACGAGTCCGTTTGAAGGAAAAAGGTTTTACTAAGTAACGGGGCATTGGATACCGAAGCAACTTACGGGATTGTCGTAGAGGCTGACATACATCCACCCACTCATCTAAAATGGGAGGGGATGTTATGTGTTGACGTTGAGCCTTTTCATTAAAGTTAGAGATAATGAGCTCTAATGGCAAATTAGGGTTTGGTTGTTCAGTTGGCGATTCAATTTGAATTATTTCGGTAATTCGGCCAGGTTGATCTATAACTGGGTCCAAAATATTTATAGGAACTGGCTTATCTAGCGTTAATAGTACAAACAGTTCCAATTAGGGTCAAGTTCTGGTTTAGTTAAAAGATTACCATTTGGTTGTGGTGTGATATCATGACTTAATAGTACCACTTGTTTTGGCACAGTTATTTCGTGAGCTGGTGGTTTTTCTACTTCGTGGGTTTGTGGGAAACCAAATATAAAATTCGTTTTGCACTGAAGTTGGGCTTCCTCAAGCTCATGAAATACCGTGTCACCATTTACATCATAAGTTTAGTCAATTTTTAACTGAATGTTAAACAAGTGTCTGTTGCGTTCACCAATCATGATTAGGCGATGTTGATAATTTTTCTCTGTAACGTAAACGCCTTTGTCTATTAAATTTGAATTTTAGTTACTGTTTATCATCCTTTATGCTGATGGTAAGTTTCGGGATGCAGCCGGCATTTCAATGGCATTTCTTAAAATTGTTGAGTGTTTCAATTTGTTACCGTTTCGGTTATAACCTGTAACCCATAAAACTCTGTATGCACAAATTTCGTTGATGCAAGCTGTATCCTTACTCTTGGACACTTGTTTTTGCCTATGGTTTTAAAGCATCGTTTAATTAAATTTATGGTCGAACCTGAGTCATGTGAAAAAGTGTCACATTCTGGGTGAACATTCACATTTCTAAAACTATAATTAGAAAAGTTCGGTACAACATGCTTTCGTCTTGTTTGGACGTAATTTCCCTGGTTTTCTGGCCGGTATTTTTTGGGCCTACCTGCAGTCCATACGCTTGGTGATTTTGGCACAAGAATGCAACAGTTTCAGGGTTTATTGTTGCAAGTGCTCATTGTTCTCCTTGTACTTGTTGTGGGCTTGAGCGTTCAAGATTTGGTTGAATGCATTGGGACCGTTGGTTTTGTCACTGGGGTCCGTTAAACGTTCTTGGCCGCTGAAAATTCCTGTTGGGTCCAATTCTTTCGCATGTGGGCATGCTGTCCGTGCCACACGCACTGGCTAAATGTCCCCATCTGTAACATTTCCAACATCTGGGCCCCTGGAGGGGCTACAAGGGGTCTATCGCATCACAATTCCGAAATTGGTGGTATAAACTTTAGTAATACGAGCACGGAACGGGTCTTATTTGTCGTGTTGATCGTTGTTGTTGTTGGAATCTGGACCTTGGCTGATTATTACATGGTGCTGCAGGGTAAACAGGTTGACGTGGTTGCTGGAGTTGATATACTTGTTCTTCAGGTTGGTACGTTTGGTTGTAAAAATACCTCGTCATTTGAAACGGTTCTGAATTTAAGTGTTGTGCTGTTGCTTGAGTTAGGTTATGTTTCATAAGTTGTGTGTTGTTGCCGGTACGATGGTATTCATTTAGCAGTTGGAGATTTTGTTGCAAGTATGCCTGCGTCTGTGCAATAATTGCCCATGGAGTAGTAAAAGCAGTAAGTTCTATGCTGGAATAAGTGAGGCTGTCATTCAGTTCAGTTTGTAGTAACTGGAAAGTTAAAGCTCGTCTGGATCGTAACAATGTTTCCCTGGCTACATTTAATGTTGGGCGCTGAATATCTCGTAGGGTCAACACACAGGCTTCGTTTTCTGTCAAGGGATAGTCTGTTGCTGTTATTTCACCCTTTAATGCCCCGGCCTTACGAATGTAGCTTGCGATATCTTCTGTGTTATTCATTTTAATGGACATGAGTTCACCTAATTTCTTCATTTGCTCGAAGGGATCTGTTCGTGCATAATCTTGATGTAATTGGTCCCATATTTGTTTAGCGTACTGTACTGTCTGGAAGTGTACCAGTATATTTGGCGCAATTGTCCGTGTAAGCATTAACTTGCATTCAGCATTTTTTTGCTGCCATTCACATATTTCTTCTGGTGTTGCAACTTCCGGATCGGGTGGCAAGTTCAACAAAACGTGTGAATTCCAACGTTTTTCATCTGCTAGGCAACCAAATAAAGTCTTCCAAACCTTGAAAGTTTCTATGCCATTCAAAATGGGTATACCTTTATAATGAGGTTGTAGCTGCACTAGAGCATGGTTGCCTCGGTGTAGTTGTTGAGTCGAGTTATGTGAAGCCCAGAGTTATGCCATCCATAACTTATAAAGTCGGTTGTCGGAGCAAGTGGCAAAAGGTAAAAGTAGTAATGTCTAACCTAACTACCTAAGCGGAGTATGGTATCGTTTACCAGTCACTATGCTACCAGATGTTGGGTTTCGGTTGTTAGTGTGTTAGCTGCAGCAACTTTACCCAGAGTTGTTAGCCAAGCGAAGTCCGTACTGATCAAATGGTAACGGTTGGGACTGAATGACTGGTACAGGGCTCGAGCAACAGGACGGACGGCTTCACCTATCATGAAAGATGCAGAGCATGGTAGATCCATACCGGCCTCTTAGCCTAAGTTCATCAGCCCAGACATCTACACTGGTAATGGAAAAAGTAGTTATGATACTCAGTATGGGCGGAGTTAACGCAGGGTTTGGTTTTTGGGATTACAGGCACATGAGTCTTACATTGCTAAAGCTGATGTCTATCTGCCGAATGAACTTGTGTGTCCAGGACGGAAGGAAGAAACTGGTATTTGCTCCTCAAGCAAGGAGTCAACTTCTTTATTAGTTGGTAGTTCTTTACAGGCAACTTAGGACTTGCATTTTGGGTAGTTGCCCCTGCTGTCACTCACTGTTTGCTCCCAAGTAACGATTATTATTAGTCCACTATTGGAACGGGAGAAGTTCATTCAGGCCTAGTCATGCTGGACGAGGAAACTCGTCTAAATTCCCGGAAGAGAGTGCCTAGGGATTTTTAGCGCTATCTTACGCCGCAGTATTTACTACTGTCCTTACTTGATTGGCTTGTGGTCGTGGGAAACAGAGGGCTAAGCCATAGATGGTTTTTCAGATTAGGCTTACAAAGATGGCTGCTTGGAATCCATCCTTTTTTCCAACAGCATTGTCGGAGAGGTGACAACTATGCAGCAACAATCCAACATGGAGTGAATTACAGACAGCTAGAGACAACATATTATTGATTACAATGGCTAAACAGCAATGTACCTGCTAGGTGAAATTTTGGCGTTACAATCAGCCAGTAACAAAAGACAAATGGTTTACAATTAATGCAGTTGGTGATATTGTTAGACAGTCTTCTGGTTATTCGCCTCGGCCGAGGATTTGGTGTTGTTTTACTAACCTAAGAAGAGTGCTACGTTTTTACTTAAAGATACGGTAAGTTAGTTTTAACTTATTCTTATTTAATCCACACGTACATGAAGTGTGTAGCATAATAGTAATGTACCCGAGCAAGATACTAGGAGGAGAAGGAGCACAGTGTAGCAGGGAATCCAATCCCTGGTATAATCCCTGTCGAATTCTCCTCTTTTACTTTAGTAATGTAGCAAGCTCCCTTTTATACTTTACATCTAACAAGAAGTGCTATGCTCGGATCACTGCAATATACAATTGCTTTACGAATTAAACCAGAACTTGTACATAAGACACTTGAAAGAGCATCTAAATTAACAAACCAATCGCCTGACTTTTCCAAAGGGATTTTCGTGTCGAAACTGATTAACATGAAACAATTTTCACGCACAAATTTCTTCGTAAACCGCGTCACTTGGTAAAATAGGTTCACTTACGTTTCTAATCTGTTTGTTCGCGGCATGGAAGTGTTCTTTCTGGTCATCTTGTAACAAGCAATTGCTGTCAATGAATACCTTAGTAACAGCGTCACTCTGTAAAGTAGGTTCGCTTAGATTCCTAATCGGTTTGTTCGTAGTGTTGAAGTATACTTTTTGATCATCCTGTAACAAACAGTTCCTGTCAACATAAACTTTTGTAGCTCCATCAGTGGCAAGTCGGGGAAAAGCCATGCCTTTAATTTATTTATTTTTAACATAAAAATTCTGACCCATCGACATACAAATCATTATTTTCAAAGTTAGGAACAGTAGACCCCAACTCGACGGAGAGAAGAGTTATGGAAGGAGGCAATTCAGTTTTAAGTTTCTGAACATCCTTATCTAGATTATCATTTTGAAAAAAATGAGAGCATCTTGAGGTTCAATAACGGCTCCTACTTTAGTTAAATGTTTGTTTCCCATATCGTAATTTTTTTCCGGGGTTAAAACGTATCCTAGTCCAGTTTGTCTTCTCAGACCAACACCCGTAACCCGACCTTCGTCCGCGCTCGATCGTTTTAAAGACTGTCCAAATTTAGTAACAGGTATATTGTTCTGAAATTTCTTTTTTTTTCTATATATCAAAAGGGAAATAAAAGAAGAAATTTCAAAATGTCTCATTCTGCCTGGTATACAAATCTCTCAAACCTGATGCAATAAAATTCTCTGGAAGTTAAGACGAAGAATGCAGGACTTAAAAGGAATAGGTTCTCGCATTTAGAATAAAACTTCCAAGTATAAGGGTTGGATTTCTCCCTCGGACCCCGAACCTCATAATGTGTTGAAAAATCTTATATCTGCAAGATGTAATTATAAATTCAAACCGATGAGCAGTTCTTTGACAGTGTTCAGTTACCCCAATTACTCGCACCCCGTTTCAATCTGCTACCTAATCTGCCAAAAGGCTGATGACAAATCGAATAAACCACTCTGTCTTAGAACGTGGGTGTACAATAATAGCCACAAAACTAAAGGAAAACTTAACAAAAAATGTTATGCGAAAACTGTGGCGTTGTTGAAAGATACTGGTAAAATTAACGCCGTGTACATCAGCAATGACACTCCCAGAACCGTAAAACTTTGGTGTAACGTAGATTACAAAGTCGTCGAGTAAAATACATTCGACAAAATCGTTTTTTGACAAAGACTTTATGAGTTTGATTTCTGAATAAATTGAGAAAAAACAATGGATATTCAAAATTACAATTTCTTCGTTCCAAGCAAGAAACCCAAAAATCACCCGTTTGTACTTTCGAACATCAGATGCCTGATTATAGGACCGGCAAATTCTGGGAAGACGAATTTACTGTTTGATTTGAAATGTAAGGAGTGTTGGTTGGATTATGACAGATTATACATGCACAGAAAAACTCTGTGCCAACCAAAATACTGAGCTTTACAGTCTATATTTTCCGAAATTCAGGCAACTGTAAGGCGAGATATAGCAGTTTTAATGACTCTCAAATAGATTTGATCCCTCCCGAGGGGTTGGATTTCAAGTTTCGTAATCTCCTGGTTTTTATGATGTCCTTTTGGACATCGAAAAAAAATCGTATTTTCCGTGGACAATTTAAACTTAAAACATTTGTACAAAAATCATGTCGGGCCAGACATGCAATTTGCAGATTTTAAAATGTTGTGTAGAACGTGTTGGAACGATCCGTATGGGTTTTTATTAGGGATGGGTCGGTTTCATTTTTTTGAGTTCGGTTTCCGTTTTCACACATATAAAACCGCGGTTTCGGTATCGGTTTTTGCCACCATCCACCCAAACCAGCTATTTCTAGTTTGCTTTCTTGTAGCATTAGTATTACTATAGCTTTTGACTCGCTCCTCCTTTCACTTTCAACAGCGTCATAGACCATGGGCCTAGCTGTAGCACCATTTTTCTGTACTGTTTTTTTAATGACTGTCATTTATACATACAAAATGATAATTATTTAAAAAAATTAGAAAAACAGAAAAACCGACACAAAATCCGAATCGGTTTCGGTTTCGGTTTTCAGTAAAAACCGATAATTCGGTTCGGTTTCGGTTACTGACCCATCCATAGTTTTTGTTTATCGACAAAACGTTAAACGGGTGGCTTTATAAACGTTCATTTTCTTTCGTAATTAAAAGAAGGGAAAACTAAAAAAAAAAGTTTAAAGAAAAAATTTTGGATAAAGTTTGAACGAGCGACTGCAAGAAGAATCTTTACAAGAGTTTTCTAAGCCTGTCGTGTGTACTTTGAAACCAACACTTGTAGCGAGCCTTTGTAAGTAGTTGCTGGCTTTCCAACTAAAAAACGAGCGTAACGTAAACGAATTATTACTCCCGTACAAACTTTTAAATCTGAGGAGTAGGAGGATGAGGAAGGGTGGGAAACTGAGGGGACAATGCACGATACGGAAAAAAATTGGAATTGCCGACACTCCTCCCAGTTTTGTTGACCATTTGGCTCTGACAGAGCGAGATCTTCCCGTTTCTCCCAATGTGTCGGAATATATGACTTCTGCTCCGGCCCATATGAACAGAATTGCAATATGACATGAAAACTGGAGAAATGGGCATTGCTAATAAACCCGTAAAAAAATTCGAGATCGACATAGTGGTCGGTGGTAATCAGTATGCGAGAACACGAGGACATTGGAGTTTGCTGGTTTTTGAGGATTTGAAAGAAATTTAGTATCCTCCCGATGTCAGGCCATCTTACGCATCTCTTTTGAAAAATACCAATGCCATCTTTCAAAACAATGATCCGGGTACTCGAAAACCCAAGTTTAATCCTTTTGCCAAGTATGCATCGATAACAGCACCTATTTGGCAGGATATGAAAACGGAGAAAAAAAGGGACCGTCGTGATAAAAAAAAAACTGGGTATGCTAGAACGGTGGATTACAAGTACTACGACGATCCTAACCACCTGGCCAGCAGAATGGGGCTTTCGTACGGTTCCCCCATGCGGAGCATGATAGACACAGGAACAAGATGATAGAAATTTTATCAGAATTGGAGCAATGACGCATCATCACCGCTCGTGAAAAATATCGCTTATCAGAATTTAGGTTTACGATGACAAAATGTTGTGTAGTAAAAAAGGAAAGCGATCAAGATGAAGTACTGCGTGAAATGTAAACGCCATACGTCTAACCAACCCTAACCTCCTATTATTTTGATATCAAAAAATAACTGACGAATGGAAGTTGTGTTCTGTGACGTGTGTGGGACCAAAAAAGCTTCTTTTGTCAAACCTGGGAAACGAATCGTAAATAAAATCATAGACCATTTACCTGGATATCAATACTGCAGCCCGGAACCAAACTAAACGAGAAATTAGCTAGAGAGGACCCAGGAATAAATAAACTGGATGAAGCATACAAGAACATGATATCTCTTTCTCGAAGAGCTGGGATTAAAATGAACGGCACGTTGCCGACGACATTCTTATAACTAAAGCTCGAAAAGAATGTAAGTATCCTTCATTCTCTTGGACAGAAAAATTAGCCATAGCGATGGTCAAAAAAAATCAGGGGAACAAAACTCATGTTCGGAATTGGTGGAAAAAAATGAGATGGATCAACTCGTAAGCGAACTCTACAAACCGATGCGGAAACACTTTCCAAAACGGAAAGTGATTGTGCTGAGCCTGAACGATATATGGGAGGTGGACTTTGTGGAAATGATACCATACGCTAACATAAAAAAAAGGATTTATCTACCTAATGACCTGCATTAATGTCATGTCCAAGTTAGCTTGTGCTCTTAAGTTTAAATCCAGTATAAATGTTATCTAGGGTTTAAATAAAATACTTGAAAGAACGACAACCCTTAAAAATTCACAAGTCGATTTAGGTAGTGAATGCTACAATAAAGACTTCAAAGCACTCTTTAAGTGTCACATCAACATGTATTCTACCCACACTCTGAGAAGAAAGCGAGTGTTGTAGAACTTTTCAACAGAACGCTGAAAACTCAGATGTGGAAACGATTCATCAGGCAGGGTACATACCGGTGCATACACATTATCGATGAGCTAGTTTCACGGTACCATGACACAGTTCACTCTGCATCTAAACTAAAACCGAGGGAAGTAACCAGACATCATGAATCGTTGCTGAGAATTAAATCAAAACAATCATCGAAAAAGCCCAAGTTTGCTGTAGGAAATAAAAGTCAGAATTTCTAAATTTAAGAAAATTTTTGATAAAGGGTATTTGCAAAGTTTTACTAAGGAAGTTTTCACGATTCGCAAAGTGCAAAAAACCAAATCAGTAACTTATCTTTTAAAAGATGAGTCTGGTGAAGCGGTGCTTGGTGGTTTCTAAGAGCAGGAAATAAAAAAAACTCCAGTCCCAAATTGGTTTTTAGTGGAAGAAGTACTACACAGTAAGAAAGATAAAGATGGGAAATTGCTTTATTTCGTTAAATGGAAGAGATACGACCACAAGATTAATAGTTGGACGGATTATACCAGCAGTCTTAAATAAATAGATTCCAAAAAAACGGAATAATTTTTTTCCCTTTGGAATATTATTATTCATCATAGAGCAGAATGAGACCATGTTGAATGATGTGGTGGTTGATCAAGCGTTTCATGTTTGAATCAAAATACTTTCTACATACGTAACAATACGTCACAGTAATTTTAAACTTTCCAATGTGGCGTATTTTACACATTTTAAAATGTATTTGAATTTCTGCTTTCGAGGTGAATTCTAGCAAACAATTTCTGCACGAAAATGCAACTTCTTTTTCATATTGTTCCGCCATGATTTTTAAAGAAGAATAGGTAGTCAATCTCTTTATATACGTTCCGGGCAATCAAAATAATTTTTTAACAGAAGTAAGCGGACAACTTGAAATTTTGTGTTCTGAAGCATGTGTGTGTTGACACATTAACACACATTACGTGTCTTTTGCTACATCTTTTAGGTTTAGATGATACCCCGTCCCCTTTGTTATATTTTGTTTAAGTTAGTTAAAAAATATAGTATATTTTACAGCCGGTTTGGGATTTTTATTTGAAACATCCAAGTTTCATTATTCTTGACTTTACGAGTTCTTTTGTTTTTTGAGTGTGCGACTCTTTCCTTCGAGAGGCTTGTTTTGTTAGTCTAACTTTCTTCCACCTTCCGTTTCCTATTCGAGATTCTTTTTCACATTAATAGCTTTCTTCTCTAATCTAGCTTTTTTTCCTCTGGGCACATCGCAGCCCATCTTTCCCTTTCCAACATTTTTGCGCCTAACTTTTCTCCCAAATGATAGAATCCTCCAACTTTCTCGTATGGTTCTCTGAGAGGATGGATCGCCGTGTTGCTTTCTCCCTCTCTTCGGCTTTTTTGCATCATTTAATTCATTTTCTCTCATTTGAAACGATACGAGCGCTTTCTCCTACTCAACGCTAACAAAAATCTACTCTCCGAATCAAAATCGTCTTTGTATTCTTTCCAAGTTCCAGAATCGTTGTGATCAATAGCTAATTTATCCATACTGTTATCTAAGATAAAGCGTTTATTGTAATACGCCGATTGGAGGGATTTTGAAACCTTAACGGTGCTCACTTCGTGTCCTACGCTAGAAATTTTTGTTTAAACTCCGTTAATTTCCTTTTCAGCCCCGTAGTTTCTGTTATGAGAGATTTTATCCCGCACATTTTTCGACTGTTACCCTCCGAATCCTAGGATGGGGACATCCTCCATTTCATCCTTCATTTTGCCTAGAACTAATTTGTTCACATCAGCGAAAAGTTGGTTATTGTGGGGACAATTACTCGTTTTGAAGTGCTCTCGATTATGAAGCATGTCATCATACACATCTTCTGTTTCAATCTTAGCACAGGCTGTCGATAACTGTAAATAGGAGCCTGGCCCGATCACCGTACTTGGGTTGAATGTACTCGTAATGGAACTCGAACATGAATAATTTTGATAGTTCTAGAATGCTGAATCCTGAGTACGTGGGCAGGTCACAGCAAACGCTTCGAGATCGACTGTTATTCTGCGCCAAGTTTCCATTCAAGATTCTGAAAGACTCCGCGCGATGTTGGGAGGTGTATTTTACAGCTCTCTTACCAACGGTGCACAATTTCACGGAGAGTGAATTATGTTTGTTTTCCAAAGTCTTGCCAAAACCCTAATTATTTAATAGCTTAAAATACTCCTGTTCGAACGGAGTGGTTCATTGTTGTCTTTTAGCGGTATTGAAATCTATATAGATTTCCATCCAATGTTTCTGGTTGAAAGCCAAGACCCTTCGAATGTGGCGAAGAATTTACCCATGATGGCGGTAAAATTTCAAATTCCGGTAGTGGACAACGTACTTCTTGTTGTGCAGAAGATTTGGAGCGAGCTTAGAGGACGACCTGATCTCATGATCTCTATATTTGGCCAGTTTTTTTGCGTAGGGGAAACGAGATCTTCCCCAGTATCGATAATCCTGAGAGCTACGGGTAATCGTTACGGACATCATGCAGTTCGCTGGGATACTCCAGATATACTTAGAGTACATAGACTACATACCCACCGGCTGCATCTGCTGCAGCGTTTACGTTGAAAGATCTAATTTCGTTATTAGATTCGGAGAACCTTTTACGTATAAACGAAACTCTGCCACGGATGCTGAAAGATACTAGATTGTGTTTTACTAACGTGAGTGAACAGTTCCAATTTTGGTTCATGCATTCTCAAGAGTGTTGCCCAACTGAAACCCGAGGTAGAGATGTAGTAGCACAGATCTAATTTATTGTTTTGGAAGCACAGCTTTCGGAAGTGTTCAAAAATGTCTGCGAGGTGGAAAACATTGGCAATCTGATAAAGCTCATCTTGAGCTAGAAGTTAGGAGTTCGCATATACTCTTTCTCTCTCAACTCCTCTTCTTTCATCTGGGAAGATCTCCCCCAAGATGGGACGTCTTCCGTATCAAAAAAGGAAATGTCGCTCGCGAATTCGTATGGATAAATCGACACCTTTCTGGGTAGCACTCTCTCTAGTCATTCCTTTGAAGAACCAGGCAGATTTTAACCCATAGTCCATAGCTGCCTTGAAAATCGGGAATCCATTGCCTTTGCAGTTGGCGACCGCAGTATCTAGGGAAACATTCAAGATATTCAAGCTATCTATAAATCGAAGACTGATCCTGCTCTTTAACCCCATGTTCATCATACTCTGAAATTGCACGATGTGCATAGTGGGTGCAAGCCCTTTTTTTGTTCAAGGCAATGACGTTGATCGAAAGATCATTCGCTGTTTCCAATTTACAGATTTCACCGAGCTTTGTCGAGTAAGACAGAGAGCTAATATTGATTCTTCAAACCCTTTGTAGTCTTCAAGGTTAACACTGGTCAGTCCCCAACCCGCCGCTAATACCGAATACAGATAGCACTTTAGATTGTTTACATTTTTTTACGTTTTTACGCCTGCCTTAGGCTTGACAGCGTGCGGTAGAGGAATATACGACGAAACTCGCAGCAGTTGGTTCTCGGCTACTTCGATAATTAAGTTGGTTATGTGGAATATGGCCCAACAACTTCCCCACCTAGCAAAAATGTCGATTGTTTTCTGATTTTTTACAGACGCCTCATCTAATAAAGCAGGAACATCATTCAGATTATACAGCTCGGCATAGCAGGACCAAAAACATGTTTCGATAAACATTGTATCCTTAAAGAACTCGACGCATAAGCATAACTGTGCCTTACAACTGACCATCTGGTCCAGGCAAACTATCAGCAATGGGTGTGTGGCCATAAGCAACAATACGAGGCATGGTAGAGAAAAACCGAAATTTTCGGGTATTGCCATTTCATATTCTCGATGCTAAAGTGCCTGCATTTGGGTCAGAGAACACTCACTATCCTTGAAACAATCGGGCAGTCGATCTTTGAAGCATGTGCGTTCTTCATTTTTGAACAGATGGTTCCGTAGTTGGTGTTGTGTAGGGAAAGTTTCCCTACAATAATTACAAGTGAAAATTGTTTGGTTTCCATTTGAAAAAATTGTTTATCCTTTCTAATATACCAGGGGGGGGGGAAGTTTCACAGTTTATAACCAACCTCCGCCTACAATCAGTCCTTACGCGGCCTTTTAAATCCATTTAATTTTTGAAAATTTTGTAGATGTTTTCAATGCTAGTCTTGCTATTATATGTGAGTAAGTATTTGGAAACAACCTTGAAAAGATTTTTTTAACACCATAGAAGCACCACAGAAGCACAAATCTGCGTTATAGGGCTGTGATTCTATTGAAAAGACTTTTGAACAATAGAAGCACCACAGAGCACAATCACAGAGGCGCAAGTTTTTGTTGTACAGTCATGTTTCTCTTGAAAAAACTTTTACACCATAGCAGCAGCACAGAGTAAATATCTTCATTGTAGGACAAGTTGATATTTACATTTCTACACTTAATTTTCAAAACTGTCTTCACTGCTGGATCAAGTTTTCATAAACAAAGATGATAAAAACTGCAGAAGCTCAAAAAATGAACGCAAAAGAAGTTGTTGATCGCAGAGAGGCGTGACATGACCTAATTTCAGTTACATATTTTTTTTTATTCTCAGACATCAGAAATAGGTTCGCCACAGAATTTGCCATGTCACCATCTAACATGATTAAAATTTAGGAAGTTTAATGTACAAGTAAACTCACAGGACACTGTGAAATAGCTAGGAGCTAGATGCTGGAAAAGCACTGAGCATATTCATCGAAAGGGCGGTAATAAAGCCGGAATTATGTACTGTAATTAGAAACGACTTATCCTGACGTTACCACTAATTTAAAAAAAGTTGATGCAATCCTATTTACGTTGCCTTTTGGACTTTAATTTCAGATTGCTTGAGGGGTGAATGGAATCCATGACCTTTGAAACCAAAGGCCAGCGACCTACCGTTAAACCATACTAACATGACCTATGACTTGTGTGTTCGTTTCTGTTTCACTCGGTGTGTGGTGCACATTCAAGTATAGCTTAAGCTGAGAATAGTTTGAGCTATAATTACTCTGGGAGCATGTATCATCTCTCCAGTGGTAATTGG
>JAHWFP010103967.1:112029-135427 GCA_023313725.1 Lithobius niger | reverse complement strand
TAGTTTGTTCTGTGATTAGTAAGCAATGACAGTGCTCACGGTTCTTTTTCGTCAATATTGGCAGGTTGTCTTATTTGCATGGAAATGAGCAATTTTTTCCGTTTTTTTATTGTGGGATGAGGACGGAAGGGGGGGGGTGGCTGAATGAGTGTGCATAACTTTCATTTGATTCATTACTTTTGCTTGCGCACCCACGCTGTGAGAGCCGCTCTCTGTTCAAAGGTTAGTGAACTTCTGCCATGCTTTGGGTATCGGTCATGGGGTCAAGTACATGTCATAAACTAAAGCGTAAAATAGTCGTCCCATCAACAGCAGCCTGCATCGTATTTATGGGCAGCACAGAGGCCTCGTAATAACCACACCACAAACACGTTAAAAATTAATTGTTTGGTCACGATAACATGGAAGACTGCATACTGAAATAATGAATTCCAAGCTCTGTTGTGGTTTAAAAATGAATAACACGTGCTCATTAGGCAGGATGACGTGCGTGGCCTTGGATTGGAACACGCCGATGTAACGAACAAAAAGCACTTACCTCTCTATAAGAAACTGTTTTAGCTAATGTTACAGTGGAATACTGTAGATTTTTAATACTTAACTTAAAAATTAAAATTAAAAAATACTCATTTTTTTACCGTGTTTTTAGAGCGCACACCCTGAAAGTAATCAGTCCTTATACTTTAAAATATTAACTACATATAACAAAACTGCTTACCTTGTGGGACGTAGCGTGGACATCTGTTGGCTTTGAAAAATTTTCCAGCAATGAATTGTGCCGTCAGACCATCGATTCATATAGCAAAGAGCGGGGGTCATAAAATCTATTTTTAGAACAACTTTCCTAAAATTTTATGTTCCAGCCAGGTCAGGTCAGGTTAATAAACTAGGTCGTGAAAACAGTTAAAAAAAATTTAAGGTTTTAAAATTTGATTGGCTTTCCCAACCATGATATAAATTCTGATTGGTTTAAGTTTTTTTTTTAATTCTGAGCATAAAGAGAGCTGAACTCGGCCAAGGAAACTCACAACTCATTTTGAAACACTGGGGAAGACACTGACTCTGGACAGGAGACACAATAGCTGTTATTTGTAAGCATGCAGTTTTATGATTTTATTCCTTTTTTTTGTGTATTAAATATAAAATAAATTACATATAAAATTAAGTAAAAACTAAGTCAAAATTAGGTATAAAGTAAATTAATATTAACATTAATTTTATACAACTCACCCTATTACTTTTTGGGGGGAATGAGCTTAGCTCCAATCCAACCTCAGTTACAGTGCAAGGTTGCCACTGCACCCACACCTTACAGAAGTGTAAAACAAACCCCAAATGTAAGATGGTATTTAAATTAAGGACTTTTTGAAGGGTGGAGGGGCTAATTTTCAACCTAAAATGCAGTGCGGTGGCCTAGGTTGGCACTGAACAGAGATATTAAACAAACCTCAAATGTAGATCTTACTAAATTATGGGCTATTTTGAATGGGGGGATGTAATAAGTTTCAACCTCAGATTACAGTGCAATCTTCCGGGTTGCTACTGCAACAAGTAGACAAATGGACAAGTTATTAATTTGCATACTAAACAAGAATTTGAAGTTTCCTTTTAATGTTTTAAAAAATTAGACTCATTTTGACAATTTTTCCTTCATTTTTCATAGAAATTAGCAATAAATGTTTGCAGTTTTTAGTATTTTTGAAAAAAAAGAGTTTAAATTTTTTACGGGCGTAAATAATGGATTTTACGAGCATTTTTTATTTCTTTTGTATTTATGTATCCAACAATACAATACTGCAGCCAATCTTAACATGCTACAGTGTCGTGGTGACTGGGAATGGAAAAATATTTAGTTACTATGGACAGTGTGCTTTTCCTGTAAAAGCCCATCATGCAGGACGTTGGCGTATATGAAGGGGGCCTCGTGTCACCTTCGATTTTATGCCTGAAAGTTACGCAAGGCCTTTAACTTCGACTGAGCCTACAGAACTGGTTGCAGTTGAATATTGTGGTTTACGCAGTGTACAAAAGAATTGAAAAGCATTGCAAAATGATTTCCATTATTTGAATTTTGATGCTTAAGGTGATTGGATGCTGTTTAGTCAGGGTGGTGTTCTACCTGGAAAACCGGGAAAATTCAGGAAATTTATCAAGTTTAGAAAAGTCGGGGAAAAATCAGGGAATTTGATAAACATATACTGAAATTAAGGAATTCAACATTTTTCGGAAAGTATTTTTCCTCTGTAAAGATGGTCTAATTCTTATTACTATTAAAACGTTCACTTTTTTCAGTTAAAACCATCTTTGTTTTATTTCTAATAAAGCAAAAATTCCTGAAGCATAAGTAATATAGATCGTTACTTGTTAAGTGCCTTTCTAGTTTTGTTTATATTACGGTATTCCTGATCTTTACCGGCCCCAGTTATGGTAGCGCAATTTTTTTTATTTAGCAAAGCGATGCGATGCGATGTAGTTATTGAAATTTAAGTGAAATGTGAAAAACAAAATTGTAGTCCTAGTGAATGGTTAAATTGTTTGTTGTTTGCTATTATGTTGCTTCTCAGGGATTGTGTCTTTATGGTTTATTATTAGTGTTCACTTATTTTGTTTAATTATTTATTGTACTTATTTCATAATATAATTATATTTTATGTATTGTTCCTTTCCTTAATTATATCATTCATTACACTTTTTTCATAATTTTAATTCTCATGTGGTTTATAAGTATAAATTTATTAGTTAATTTATAGAATTATTTAGTTAATAACTTACTTTGTTTAAGTTATTGGTTAATTTTGCACTTTATGAATTGCCCTGGTTTAGTTAATTCAGTTTACCAGTACCATAAGGTATTGTTATTTATTTATTTATTTATTTATGTATTTACAGTTATATAGTTTAATTTATTTATTAATTTATTTAGTTTTTGGGAATATTGAATTGTTTGGATTTTGTTTCTTTGGTTGCCTGTATGGTTGTAAAGGTTGACCTTGTTGCACCAGATGTGATGAGAATGTTAGTGTGTGTGAGGTGCTTGGCTGCTGGGGAGGCTGCTCTGCATGGCTTGTAGTTGCTTAGCAACAGTGGGGGAGGAGAAGCCAGGCTTGAACTTGTATATGCTGACAGTTGATTATGCTCAGTAAGACTGGGTGAAAGCTCCTGTTTTGGTCTTTATTTTATACTGTGATATGACTGTGTTTTTAGTAAAATTGTAGTCCTGTACTGCATCGTATTTTGACCAAAGAAACATTAGGGAAAAATATCAGAATTCGCTGGAAAACCTGAAAAACCAGGGAATTTCATCATGAACGCTACCATGTTAGTCAACCCAATCTTAAATTCTTATAGGCCACCATTTTTTCGCGAAAGCTTATGATTTGTCTTTGCTGCATTTTGGATAATATTTCGACCATTTCATTTCTTGCCCGTTGTGCCCGGCTAAAGTAGATTCGTACAAAAGTCTCAGTCTTTTAATCAAATCAATACTAAAATAGTAATATTTATAATCAACTCTACTCGAATAACCGGCTTTTTTAACCATGCTTTTCCCTCTTTTCTTCTTCATGTCATCCCAAATCTGAGCGATAATAGACCTGTACTTGGCACTACAATTAGATTTGGGTTACAAGTATTTGGGTCGTTGTTGTCATAAATAGAGTTGGCATTTTTTTTACATGGCCGCGTAAGCTGCTTGAACTTCCGGCGCAAGGGAAGTTTTTTTCAAATCTTTAAAAACTAGCAAGTTCCAAAGCCCACGACTCCCCACGTATTGCTCCCCCTCGACCACTACTTCATTCTCGAAAATTTTAACCACTTTATTGCCGAAGTTCAATTCACTTTTTTTCCTGTCATACTGTAACCTGAATACAGAGTCATTGTCCTTGGGATTTTCGAAAAATTTTATCAAGAAATATTTAGCAGTGCTCCAATATTCTCACCAGGTAACAAACTATCGAGAGACATTAGAGTAGCGATGTAGGAAGCTCGGGGGAGTGGAAATGCGTTTAGCTTGCACCGCGGAATACGAAAGGGTGAGTTTATAGGACCGGTGCTTGTAGTTGCGTATTAATTTTATAGACTCGGGATGAATTCGCATTATAGGCGCTACAGCTGGACTTGAATATTCAGCGAGACTGAAATCGAGAGGGCTCGACAATGTTTTCTGACTAGGAGTAACTGCAGGGGACATCCAGTGATAAACCCAATGTTTCGTAGTCATCCTCGTCACTTTCTTCCTCTTTGTAAATTTTAATCGGGGTAGTTTGCGTGGCAGGAGCGTTTTTAATCGGCGTAGTTTGTGTGGCTGCACCGAGGACAGTTCTCGGCTTCAGGGTGCTTACTTCTGGTTAAAAAAATTCTTGTAGCGATTCTTCTGGCTCTCTTTCACCCAAACGTTGATTTAAAAACTTTTTAGTTAAACGTCTTTTGAGTTTTGCGATTTCTCGTTTTGTCTCCATTCTTTTGTTTAATAGGTAAAAACGAACGTTTATGTCTACCCTCGTTTAATTGTTTGTTAATTGATAAAAACAAATGGCTCTTTTCAGCATGGTCTACACAGCGTTTTAAAGTCTGAAAATTCCATTTCAGGGCCAATGTGGTTTTCGTAAACGTGTTTCAAATTTAACTCATCCACGGGGAAAAGGATTAATAAATTCGCATTGTCTCTAATTACTTGTTGAGGAATTCTTGTGTAGGACTGATTGCAATAAAAAACATTGGCGTTTGAATGACGCCCTTGTGCGAAGTGATGTTCAATGTTTTTTTGTTTGTCTAAAAGCCAGTCGTCAAAAACAATCAGATTTCGAAACATTGGGTCCAGTTCTTCAGGTTGAATTCAATCTATTTGTGAATCGTGTAAAAGTGCGCCATTCCGTCCAATTTTTTCTTCAATTTCGCCAAATATAGATTTTAAAGCTTTGTACTTTGCTTGACATAAAGTTTTACTGTAAATAAATAACTGGTCGTAGTCAAGCCATCTTTCGTTACACATGAAATTAAATAGTAGTTTCCGCAATTTGCGGGACCTATAATGAAACATCTGATATTTGAAGGTAGAAATGGATGATTTTTAGGTTCTCTCTTTGGCACGGAAAAGTCGTAGTTTTTAACTTCCATTACGTTTTTATTTACTCATTTTTTAATGTTTACAGAGATACCAAACCCAAAAAGTCTTCATCAGAAAATTTGTCGTTTGAAGTATCGGAATGGGCCACTCCAAAGTCTAAGTTGCATCAGAATTTCACATTGCCGGAAGTATCGTTGGTAACGTACACTGCAGTAATTTTCCCGGTGACTTCCGTCAAGTCTATAATGTTATAAGATGGCAAGTTAAACCATGGCTTGTCAATAACATTTTTGTTAATTCGCCGTTCAATTTTGTGAATATC
Source organism: Lithobius niger (assembly GCA_023313725.1). Lineage (NCBI taxonomy): Eukaryota > Metazoa > Arthropoda > Chilopoda > Lithobiomorpha > Lithobiidae > Lithobius > Lithobius niger. The sequence goes on along the minus strand of JAHWFP010103967.1, from coordinate 130,040 downwards.
CTCATACACCTAAGTTCTAAGACAGAGCTATTTGTCGCAGTCACTTGCTTTTTCACAAGAGAAGTAACAGGAGGAAGCCGTTTGCATAGAATTAGGATAATTAAACATAGTCAAGGATACAGGTTTCTTCTCGGCGCAGTCAACTTCTAGTTTTTTACAGATATACTTTTTTAGATATTTCAACAGTTTTTGAGTTTCTGGGTCGCTGGGCAAACCAACCTTTATATCCAACCTTTATATTTCGATTTTTTCGTTCGAAATTGGAGTCCCCGAACCCTTTAAATCTTTAAACTGTATGGAAGGAGCCAAGCCAAACTTTACACAATTGTAATTCTTAGTACCTTTCTCATTCTTAATTTTCAGCAAGTTTTTTTGCAAGAAATTTGAGAGATTCGTTTGCCAGGCTATTCTGTTGAGACATCTTGAGGTTTATCTATATAGCTTTTTTATTGACAAAAACGAACCTTGAAAATAATCAGGGGAGGGGTGGATCACCCTATCGAGCAATCCCTATCGAGCTTTAACCCTATCGGTTAAAGCATACAGTCTGCATTAAAGACCTGATTTGTCAGAATACGAGGTACAATAATCTGAGAAATAAAGAAAAGACAACTGCCACGATTAGAACTCGAACTTACAACAGTCGCATACTAAACCGGGAATATTAATAGTATGCGGATGTCCTGGGTTTTAGTCCCTATCGGGGCATTTGTGTTTTGTATTTTCACAAGGCAATTCTTTATTGCAGATTGTTTTGATTCATTATTTACTCTGTCACCGTGTCATGTACGCTAAAGAAGTTTGTGCAGGGAGGGGGGAAGGGCGGGGTGATTCGTATATTTAAAAAAAGATGTCAGTTAATAAATTTGGACAATCATTGAAAAGGATGAGAAGAGAGAGGGGTGAAGTGATGTGAGTTGGTCCAAGAGGACAGCCTCGGATAAGGTATGTGCTAACCCCGAAAACAACTACGATATGCAAATTAAGCGTTTAACCAAAGTTGGAGCCGGCTTGGTATATGAAGATGCGGTAAATTATTCTCTGATCGGTACGATAGTAACGGACGTTTAGAAACTTAAAACCGGCTTGCTTCCTGCCATTACTCTTCTCACCGATGAGTTAGCTTCTACCATTTCTAGTATCGAAAAAAATACTTTGTACTTAGCTGATGAAGCTGACGGGAATTTTTGCACGAAGGAGAAGCAAATTAAGGACATAGTTTTCCCCCGGCACGTTGCTGATGCGGCAACAAAAGTGTACGTTGAAAGAAATTGCTTATTACAGGATGACCAGAATGTATACTTCAATGCAATGCACAAGCCGATTAAAAATCTAAGTGACCCAACTTTACCGAGAGATGCGGCTGCAAAAGTATTAGTCAACAGCAATTGCTTGTTAAAAGATGAGCAGAAAGAATACTTCAATGCCACGAACAAACCGATTAGAAATCTAAGTGAACCAACTTTTCCGAGTGATGCAGCTACGAAGAAATTTGGACATGAAAACAGTTTCACGCTAATCAGTTTCAACATGAAAAGCCCATTGGAAAAAAACAGGTTATTGGTTTGTTAATTTCGGTCCTCTTTCGAGCATTGTGTGTACAAGTTCTGGTTTACTTCATAAAGCGATTTTATACTGCAACGGTCTGAGCGTTGCACTGGTAGCAAAATGTAAAGTAGGAACGAGAGGTCTCCACATAACTAAACTAAAAGACAAGCATAGACAGCTACCATTTTCGAAATTCTTTACGTAATAGAAAAAAAATTTCCCATCGTGGTAGAGGCATTCAAAGAATTTAACATAGAAGACGTTTATTTCCAGTTAGATTTGCACGTAACTTTTCAATAGATGACTCATCTCATCCTATCCAAAACAGCTTTGTAATTACGAGCCTTAGAGAAGGCACTTAGGAAAAATAAGTGATAGTGGCCACAGCAAGTCTGGTTAAAGTTTTGTACGCGTTCGTAATTGTATTTAATTTAAGGTCCCAAGTAGTTAACCACAGACCGGGGAGGACCCATGTTGCCAAAACTATCAAAATAACAGGGTTCTCCTTTATATGCTACCCAGTGACTTCCTCATATATCGTGGAAATTTTCCAAGTTTACGATTCCGTTTTCCCCAGTAGGCCAAAGTTTTAAGGGAAGCGTGTCTTTACTAAAGTACCTCTTAATTTCGGAAATTTCATTACTCTAGCCAATACGTTTAAATCAAAGTTCGTTAAAGGTTTCTCAAATTCGATTAAACCCTGGGTGATCTTAAGTAAAGACCTCTGCCACGGGTCAATTTTTTTGCTTTGTTTTTTTGCTTAGTTTTTTTCGATTCAGAACTTTCCACTTGCTTGTGATGTCGTAAGAGTTCAGCCAGAATTTTTACATCATTTTGTGCTTTTTTTTACGGCAGATACCACCCCCGCAGTCCCTCCTACCAAGCCTCCAATGCTGGCTAAAATCGGTCCTAACAGTGCCAGCGGCAAGAAGTCGCCTTTCTTTTTTCGAGATTTTGTTTTGAGCGCCATAACTTTTTTTTTATTATTATTGTTTAGTAAACAACTTCGGCTTTGCCTCTATCCAACTTTAGATTCATTTTCCTGTCGCCAATGAGCAGAGCGTGATAGGTGGTATTAGCAGGTACTGCTACCCTAAATTTCAGTTTGACTTGCACGTCCACAATTCCCGATTGAACCTCTCGGACTGTTTGGAGCAATCCAACATCACGAGAGGATAGGCTTTCTTGAACTGAAGCAAATCAATACTCAAATCATTGGTATCGTAGCACAGCTGCCTAAATTGCTGTGCCATTCTAGACAGACCAACGGACTTTCCAGTGGCAAAATTAGTATTTAAATCGAGAAACGGATAACGCTCGAAATTTAGAGTCATGTGAGCATCTTGCATCTGAGTGGTCAAACACACCAGAATTAATTACTTAGGAGTGCTGCCTGTTAGTTTGAAAAGTTAGAAATCTCCACCTAGGTTTTTCGACCGCAGAAGTAGTTGGCACGCGCCAAGTGAAGCTGGTATTTTGAAGGAGCTCGCAGCTATCGAAATACCAGTGCCTAAATCCTAAATCCATGGTCAATGAGATTGTAGAGTTTAAGTTTCCGTTTAAGGCCTGCGACATGTGGAACGAGCCAGCTGATGCTATTTAGAACTACGTTGCCGTTGTCTGCTGCCGCAGCTTTGAATATGGGGTTCGTATCACTCGCTCGCATGAGTGTGAGCACTTGTTTAATTCTGTATTTTAGCTTATCGTAATTTTCGAAAAATACCATTGCGTGTTTTAACGGGATAGCAATGGCAAAGCTTCCCTTGGGAGTTGTTTCAAAGATGATAGGACGCGTGCCGCTGTTTGAATCCCAAGTTGTCAGTTAATTCATCAGCAACTGAGGCCGCACTGTCCAACGCCCAGCACTGCCTGAGCAAAGCCGGTTGCTCTGCCGAACCGTAAGTGAGCAGTCCGTTCATCAGGGTATCGAACCCCAGATAATTTAACTCGTCGACTTGTTTGACACTAAGATGCTATTTGATATTAGAAAACAGGAAGATGGGAGCATTATTAATCAACGCCGCTACGTCAGCATTGGCATAAGCCGAGTCATCGTCCTTCAGCAACCTCCCTTTAATCAGGAGGTAACTGTTGGCAACGTGCAGAAATAAATTTTGATTTTCTACATGTATTCGGATTTCAGAATTTACATTGTTGAGATTGGTGCCTACAATAGGACTGTATCCGTGGTACATGTAAGATTCAACCGATGAATCGTACACCAAAGGTTCATTGATTTTTAAATAATATTCTACTACGCTCATTTTCTGGGCGTTGTAATGAATTTGATAAAAGCTTTGTTTCTTGGCATCAAACCATTTGTTTTTTTTATCATTAAAGTTAAAATTAAGAAAGAATCCTTTCCTTTTTTTCCAAACACAAGCATTTTTATCCTTTTTTTTAATGTAACTTGTAGATCTCAAATGAAGACGCACTGTGAGCATCTCTCTGTTTAAATCCAACGGCTCATTGGTCTGAAATGTGAGCCAAACTCTTATACTTCAGATTAATTTGGTAGTCTCTGGGAGGTAAATGAAATTATGTGGAGACTCTATGATTTTGTAACCAGGAGGAGAATTTGGATAAAAGGAGTATAAAGTGGGCTGAGTATCGTTATTTAGGTATGAATTACCTATTGTATCAAAGTGTACAAAAATTGTATTGATGCTCATAATGTCAATGGCATTTTGACTTTCATTACTTCTGACAGCATCGGGACTCTCTAACATTTTCTGCCAGGAGACATCAGCATCGGTCGTGTACTGAATTTCGTTATTTTTTGAGGTAATGTTGTGTATGCTGTTATAAGTGTCTAAATTACGCAGAGCCAATTCTTAATTTTTTTTCCGAGTCCAAATGGATGGGAGTGTTTAGATTAATTTTCAAGTCAGAGTCTTTGCCGGTGAGAATAATAGAACAAGAATCCATTGTGCCTTTTTTTTTAAAAGAGATATACTCGGAATGAAAAAATATTGTACTATAGTAAAAAAGAGCAACCGTAAAGAAATCAAGATGAAATATTGCGTAAAATGTAAACGTTTGACTTCTAACGAATCGAAACCCCCAGTTTCTGCAACTTTACGAAACAAGAGACCGATATAGATAGTGTGTTGCGATGTATTTGGTATAAAAAAAGCTTACTTCGTCAAATTGGGAAAGGGACTTGTGAACAAAATCATAGATAACTTGCCTGTTGAAATGCATTTACCGGTTTATCAATACTGCGGTCCTGGAACTAAGCTGAAGATGCGACTGGCACAACGAGTTCCTAGGATAAATACCTAGACGAAGCGTACAAGGAACACGATATCGCATACGCCGAAAGCTCGGATTTAAAAGCTTGACACGCCGCCGATGAAGTTCTAATTTCAAAAGCTCAAAGAGTGAGAAAGGATCCGTCGCTGGCGTGGAGGGAAAAAACTAGACGCTTCCATCGTTAAGAAAATTATGAAAACAAAACTAAGATTCAGAACGGGAATTAAAAAAATGGATCGACTCGTAAACGAACTTCACAAATCAATGCGGAAAAATTTTCTGAGACGGAAAGTGATTGTACTGGGCCTCAACGATCTACGGCAGGCTGACTTGGTGGAAATGATACCCTACACTAAACTAAATAAACAGTTTAATTACCTACTGACCTCCATTAACGTCATGTCCAAGTACGCTTGGGCCATTCCCCTTAAATCTCAATACGGTATAGACGTTACCAAAGCTTTGAAGAAGACACTCTTAGGTAGTAAGTTGTACAACAAAGACTTCAAAGCGCTACTTAGATGCCATAACATCAACTTGTACTCTATGTACTCTGAGAAGAAAGCGAGCGTGATAGAACGTTTCAGCAGAACCCTGAAAACGCAAATGTGAAAAAGATTCACCAGGCAGGGGAATTACAAGTGGATACACATTATCAACGAGTTGGTTTCTCATTACAACAACGCGGTTCATTCCAACACAAAACTGAAACCTACGGAAGTAACCAGACGTCACGAACCATTGCTGAGACTAACTAGTCCTAAACGACTGCTAAAGAAACCCAAATTTGATGTAGTAAATAAAGTCAGGATGTAAAGTTTAAAAAATTTTCAATAAAGGGCATTTACAAAATTTTACTAACGCAGTATTCACGATCCGTAAAGTTCAAAAAACATAACCAGTTACATATCTTTTAAAGGATGATTCGGGTGATCCGGTGCTCGGAGGTTTCTACGAACAGGAAATTCGAAAAACCCTAGTTCCTGATTTATTTCTAGTGGAGCAAGAGCTACGTAAAAAGAAAGGAATAGATGGAAAAATGCTTTATTTCGTTTGGAAAGTCTACTATTCCAAATACAACAGCTGGACGGATAATAGAGTTAGTTGAAGCTGAATTCACGTGCCCATATGCGAGAGTACTGACTGCATCATTGCAATTACCCATCTCTTGTCATCATAAGGACTGAAATCCAACTTGTTGATGTTGACAGTTTTCAGTTCGTGACCCTCCGAACAAATGTAACACCCTAGAGTTCTTACGACGCTATTATTAAACAACACATTCTTGTATGTTTCGTGCATGACTTGTGCTGTTTTCTTAATGCCTTTGCAAGCCATTTTGTTCTTACCATCCGACTGTAAAACGCTGTAGAGCCTAGACTTTAAACCAGAAATTGGGCAAACCGAGCTCTCATCTTTCATATTCCCCAATACTTTTTTGTTGAAGTTAGAGTGTAGGAAATGGTTTTTGGGGTAATCTGACTTTTCGAACAACGGTGCATCCTCTTCCATGTCTCTGTAAACATCATCCGTTTCTATCGAATAACACAAGCTATCAGTATACGTAATTAGGAGTTTACATCTCTCCGGTCCGTATCTTTTCATTATGTGGTCATAGTGAAACTCCTCGTTTAGAGACGTGAAACTCGTGGTGCGGGGGTGAGATGCGTTCTTGATGGCTTTCTCTTTCGTCATTGCTATCAATACGTTGTTTCTCTTATGTTTGTTTTCAATCTTCTTACCGAAAATGTTGTTATTCATCAATTTGTAGAGGTTTTTGTCAAAATCATTAGTGGCTGCTTGCCGTTTCTCATTATTAAACTCGATGTAAGGTTTCAGCCAAGGAGATTGCTAAAAGCTGATTGCTATGTGTATTTTCTTGTGGACCATGCCGAGAGAAATGTAGTATTTTAAATTCCTGTAGTGCACCACATACTTTGTCTTTGAGAAAAGGTTAGTTGTTAACTTTAGGCCTTTGCTGTACGTTAACCGCAAGTCCTTGACTGCCCGACTATTAAAAGGAGAAACTATAGACTTTGTGATTTTCATGTGCTCCGGGGCTAAAGGGAAAACATTATGCGATGTGCATGATGTGCCTCAGGGTATTCGAAATCCACTTCCAATGTCAAGCCCGTGTCACTTTTGTCTCCGTAAGTGTCGAAATTTATACCCTTAAGCCTGTCTTCCGACACCCATTTGTACTCTCCAGTCGGTAGATACTCGCACATTACACAATCGTACAGGTTGTTTGAAGTCCAAAAATATGATGTAAGAATTCTTTTTGTCGGGGTTGAAGGTAGATGGTATATATGGGTTGTTGGCTTTAGAGTATCTTTTAGCTACAAACGAGACACCGTCTCTTATACCCTTTCCCACCTTAAGATGCATGTCAATGTTAGTGAATCCTCTTGAGCGCCGCGTCTCAAGATAGGACGGGTGTAGAAATGTAATGGGAGGGGGTGTAATCAGTAACTAGCCAAACTCGTTGCTTTAAAGTTTTCAAAGACATTGGCTAAAAGCTCAATATCCATCCACAAATACAGATGGTGGTAATCTCCAAACGTTTTGCATATGCCTAAATCCAAAATCTTCAATGCTTGTTCGTAAGATTTGGAGCTGATTGCTCCTTTCAACAATGAGGTATGCTGACATGGGAGGTAAACACTCCTTCTCAAACACTTCCACGTTTGTCAGGTATTCGTACGGAAATACAACTTTTCACCTAAGGGCTCGTACGAGTTCCATCGATTCAGCTTCGAAAAGCTTGTGCATAACGTTAAAGCGCTTTAAGTTCGAAGCTAAAGTCTACAACGATGCTGACATAAATGCTAGATAATCGATGAAAGTAAAACCGACCAATTTCATGCTGCTGATACATTACTTGTTCTTTGCTATGATCCTCACGTTATGTAGAGCGTTCAGGTCTTTGAACGAATTCAAAGACTTTACGAAGAAATGACTGTCGTATTTTTCGAAATTATGCATAAAAACCGCTACGTTTCTGTTCAAAGTGTAAGCAAAGTTACATTTGCTGTGTGTGGCACCTCTAACTTCACCGGTGTTGTGGTCGTGGTCTCTTACTTTCGTAAACCACTAATACTTTGCTTGGGGTGGGGTAAATGCACCGTGTTTGCAAAGATGGCACACACGCAGCTGTTTTGTAGAGCAACTACTGCTCCTGGGTTAAATGTTTCATTCTTTGCATATGGGAATCTACGTAAGCCACGTATTTTTCTGCTCCTCTAATATAGACGCGAACAAAACCTTCACGCAGTATACTCGTCTGTACAACTTTTTGGAAAATACTCCAACCAAAAATCCACACTTAAATAGGCAAAACTGCAAGCTTGGTGTATGTGATTAACTCTGGTGTATGTATTGTTTCCATCACAACTGGCCACTGGATGGAGCGCAGCTTTAAAGTCCACATAGGCTATTTACAACCTTTTAAGTTCATTCTTGAAATTCTTAAATTGGATAACGTCATTGTCGGGCAATGAGGTCTTTTGAAATGGAACTCCCTTGCAAAAAGGAATGTGGTTGTTTTCATACCTGAAACGAGTTTGAAAACTGTGTAGGCAATATCTGCAAAATACTTTAAGCACTTTTAGGGGTTGAAAGACGCGATTAATTTGTTGAGGTCTTTTATCGTTACGTAGTGGCCGTTTAGAAGAAGCAAGTCGACGTGATATTTACTTTCAAAATATCTTCCTCGAAACCAAAAATGTTGTTGGTTTTTTCGAACGCCGCGATTTTGGACAAAGGAACGAGGTATTTATCGAACATGCCTACAACTAACTCGTGCGCATGAGGGCTGTAATGTTTTGTATCCCAATTGTGATGACAATAAACATTCGACAATAAACGTGAACATTGGTATTCATATCCATTTAGTGGTAAGTTTTTTTCTATTGACGCATTTTGAATTGTGCTTGTAGTGTTATGGCTAGCTCCGCTGTTGTCACACTAAACTGAAACTGTTTATTTTGTATATTTTTATTTAAAAAAGCCCCGTTGTATATAGCTCAGTATTTAACAAGGTCATCCGGTGTCTGAAACTGAAAAATTGGTTTTTATGCATCATGGACATCAGGAAATAATAGCACGGTCACGTGGTTCATGACGTCACTTCCCGTCTATAACTCAAGTCACAATTTAGTTTATTTTCAGAATTTTTTATTATTCTGGAATTCAAAACTGAAAAGGAGATTTAGCGTGTTATACTTAACAGGAAATGACGTTGGCGGTCACTTGGTTCGTGACGTCCCAGAAATAACACCAGGATTCAACCGGACATTACGTCAGATGTCATGTGAACAGAACCGGAAGTCGGCTATCTTGGGTCCTTTTTTGATACGCCCTCCACTTTACAAATACTTGCCTAATGTAGCGATGTGATGGGATATTGCATTATTTTCCCTCGATGGGGAACAACTTAAACTGTTACACGTGAATGTTAGAAGCATAAAAAAATTGGAAATACTGAACCTTGAAATTAAAATGACTAATTTTTTTAAATGTCATTAGAAGTCAAGTTTTAAAAAGAAGTTGGAAGCATACGTTCGAAAACTATGACTTGCATAGGAGCACAAGAGAAGAAACCAAAAGGGGCAGTGGATTTGCTGTCTTCTTCAACAATGTATATAACTAAGATCATAGTTTTTTGGTTGGTTTGTCCGCAGTGAGAATTTTTATTCCATTGAAGTTCGTAGTGGGATTCTCGGAGGCTTGGATGACTGGGCAGTGGGTGACGACTAATAATTGTGTTGTTAAATGCCTAATGAACTTCAACAATGAGTGGTAGGTGTAGTGATGTCACAGTATTTTCATGCAAACGGGAAACAATGCTGTATAAAACCAGCCATATGAAGGAGGCTGCTCTAGGTGTCACAGTATTTCATGCAAACATGAAATACAACAATGCTCTATAAAACCAGCCATATACGTGGGTCTTCCATAGTAAGTATTACCGTAACATAAACCTCAAATTAATACAAATGACTGCAGTGAAATTAAATAGGCTGCAGTGGTCATTTATTCATCATACTGTTGATGTATAAAGAATGAAGTTCTAGGGTTAATTTATTTACGAAGTCATTACCTCATAAACTGTAAACTCTTCAGAAATTTCATAAAGCGATAATAATGATTGATATTAATATCGATCTACTGGAAACAAAAAAAAATGTGGATGCAAATGCAGGACACAGTGATTATGGTAAGATATAATGAAAATTCTTTGGCTCAACGTGGTTTAGAAAAAAAAGAAACTGTACCTAGACATTAGGTAAAGACCACCATCACACAGTGTTTTATTGATCATGCCGTTATCCGAACTAAACTAGAAAGTGAGGGCATGATCATTACAGAAAAAGCATAGTTGACCATTATATGACATCCCTTGTTAATTTATAAGATAATATTAAAAATTACTGTAAATAAAAGGAGGGTGATTATAGGTATGAATTTGAATATAATGGGTGGTCCAAAAGTCTGGTCACACACAAATAACTGCTGATAAAATGATCCTACGTTAATTCTGAAGACATATTTGTTATGGATGGGGAACCAAAATGAAGATATTTTCAATGACCTTGAAAACAGCATTCAAGGTCATCAGTATTCTATTTTCCAAACGGTGCAATATACAAAACAAACGTGAATTGCAAAATTTACGCAAGCGTCAAACATGGCAAACTGCGAAAACAGATTGAAAATCGGGACAAAATTGCAACAGTTATGAGGAAAACAAAAAAACAACAAAGCTTTACTGCTTGCTTCACAAGCTTCACTGCATGGCAGTTAAACGTTCAGAGAAGACTTTGTTGCTATTTTGTTTTCCTCATAACTGTTGCAATTATGATGCAATTTTCAATCTGCTTTTGCAGATTGTCGTGCATGACGGTCACATACAACTTTGTGATTCACTTTTGTGCTGTATCTTGTGCCATTTGAAAAATAGATGCTGATGCCCTTGAATGCTGTTTTCAAGGTTATTGAAAATATCTTCATTGGCTTCGTCATAGCTGAGTTACATTACAATTAAGTCATCAGAATAAACGTATGATCATAATTTTCATCAGCAGTTATTTACGTGTGTCCAGACTTTTAGACCCCCCGAATAGAGAAAAAATCATTGACTGGGTGCATGTAAACAACTTAAACTCTCCTTTCATAATGAAAGAAGAAATTGAGAGACAAATTAACAAAATATATCCAAAAAATAAAAAAACTAGAGTAGACAAATGTTCATCAAAAACAAAAAAATAAATAAAATATCGCTAATAAATGGGGAACAACTTCTTAAGCAAAATTGATTAAATAAAAAATAACTTTTATCAAAAACTTTCGAGAAAAAGAATTGTTGAAAACTTACTAAATATAGAGACCTTTAAAATAATGCCACAAAACAACTTAAGCAAGATAAACATTAAACAACCATTCTTTAGTAAGGATTTAAATGAAAATTTGGATAAAAATATATAGTGAAAACATAGATAAATGGTACTACTGCTAAGGAATACAGTAAAATTGATTACCATATTTAAAAGTTCTTTTCCCGTGATGATATTACTGGGCGCAATAAATATTGCAGTATTTTGTTAATCACACCAAGAAATTAACATGTAAGTAATGCTGGCGGAACCAAAGAAGATGTGGTAAGAAAGTTGAGGAAACCATGTTTATTGGGGCACCAAATTCAGAAGTTGTCAGAATATTAATAATGGATTTGAAAATTAAAAAAATTCTGTACGAACTGATGGTTTTAAAATGGATCATTACAAAAAATTGATAATACAGTAAATTTTATTTTCCCTTTGATAAACTCCATTTTAAAAATGAAATATTGCTAACCAAATTAAATCTCGAGTATTAAGATAGATTTTTAAAAAGGGAGACAAAACACATTTTAAAAATTGTAGACCGAAAGCTACACTATCTGTTGCCAATAAAACTGTTTGGAAATACTTTGTACACATGCTTCAAAACATTATTACTAATATTACAGAAAACCAATTTGGTTTAAAACAAAGGCACAACTAAAGTTTTAAAAATTCTTAACGATGTATTACTAAAGGTTTCTATGACGGTAAACTCAGTAAAACTGGTAGATTTACACAAGGCATTTGATACCATTTAAAGAAGTATTCTGATAATGAAAATGGAGGTGGTAGGAATCCTTTTGTTTACTGTGGTTGCAGTTTTCCTGTAGTGGTTATATGCAATAATCAAATGTAATTATTTCATCAAGGCACGTCAAAAAAGGTTATAGCTATAAGGAAGCAATGATGTTTTAATTTGCCATGATTTTTAAAGTTCACTTGAGTACCACCAGTACGGTGTACACTTCGTCGGAATTCCTTAACTATTCAGGATTCCGAATTTACAATGGTAAAATTGTAAAATCGAAAATTTTTTATTTATTTCGTAATTATCGTTCGATTTATGAGAAATTCGAGCCAACGATACTTTCGGGATTTCAACGATGTAGCAAATTTTATTCCAATCCGAACTTTTGTTTGGGCGCCACACATACTGCAAAAATGCAACCAATCAATCAACCAACATTTTGCAATTTGGTGGACATTGTAGGCTATGTTACGCTCACTTCACTCACTTCACACTGACAAAAATCTCCAAAAAATGAAAACCACCTCCACATCAATCACGCAACAATTCACAACATTACATGACATCATCGACTGTTAGCCTGTCTACATAATTAAGATCATATGATGTGCGTCCGTACGTGCGTGCGTGCATGCGTGTTTATACGTCTACTCCTCCGGAACCAAAGCACCTACAAAGATGGGAGTAGGACCAAACGAAAGATAATTAAATTTCGCTTTTAATAGGCCTATTTTCATTGCTGCAACTTGTTATTATGACCCTCAAATAAGCGAAAGAACCTGAAAAACTAACGTCACGTTCGTTTTTTTAATCCCTCTTCATGTTTGTTCATGACGTCATAGTTTGTTCATGAAAACCTACTCAAGCGAAGAGAGATGATCTGGAAAAGGATGCACGGAGGACGTATTTTGCAACACACCACATATAACATCTTAAAATTTGTTTTGTATTAACCAATGAATTGATGAATTGATACATGGAAAAATCAAAACAATAGATTCGGTTTTTAAACGGTGTCAAACATTCGTGTTTCTGAAGAATGGAAGGAACGAATTAAGAATGGATAGATGGTAGGAAGGATGGAAGAAAGGAATGAAGGATGGATGGAAGGAAGGATGTATTGAATGGAATGTAGAATGGAAGGAACGATAGAAGAATAGATGGAAGAAAAGACTAAATGATGGATGGAAGGATGAAGGAAAGGATAAAAAAAAGGAAGGAAAGAAGGATGGATGGATGGAAGGAAGGATAGAAGGAAGGATGGATGGATCGAAGGAACGATGGAAGGAAAGAAGGAAGGTTGGATGGATAGAAGGAACGATGGATGGATGAAGGAGGGATGGATGGAAGGTAGGAAGGAAGGATGGTAAAAAGGATGGGTGAACCTGAATGTGTATCAACTGACTTAATGCATGGAAAAAACAAAGCCATATACCTGGTTATGAAAGGGCGTCATTTTCTTGGATTCTTAAGCACAGCAGTGTGTGGATTGAACGAGCAAAGAGAGCGCTTTCCATGTAAACTAAACCTTTCCAATGTGTGTCTCGCTTTGCTCTCGCAATCTTTCATCTCTCACCTTCTTAGGAGATTACATCTGAAGTTCTTTAGATGTTTCTCCAAGTGAGGGATTATAAGAAAGTGAAGTGATAAGACGCCCATGGAAAAGTCTGTACTGATCAGGACGTAACGAACAATATTCTTAAAATAAGTAAAACAAGAAAACCCATATAAAGTGTATACCAACACAAATTACAAGTGATGTGTGGTTGTTGGTGGTTACATTGATTCAGTCAGGCTTCTGAGGTAGAGTTTGCGCTGATTGAGTGAGCGAAGCGAACGAAAATCAACGTTTGTCATCAGAAACAGTGCTTTTCTGATAAATTGCTTGATCTTTTTGCTTGACTCCTTGGACATAAAAAAATAATATTGACTTTCTCTCGAGATAACCGATATCACATACTACACTCTTATAATTTGCTTAGTAGTTTTTTTTGTGGAAGGTCTGTTGCAGCAAGAAATCTCCTCGAGCCCAGCGAGACGACGTGGAATAAGCGAGCGACTTCGCTAGTCTACACCATTAAGGACGTACGATGTGCCTGCGTGTGTGTGTGTGTGTGTGTGTGTTTGTACCTCTACTCCTCTCGAACTAAAGCACATACGAAGATGGGAGTAGGACCAAACGAAAGATAATTAAATTGCGCAAAGTATAGGCCTATTTCTGTCGTTGTAACTTGATAATATCACCCACAAATATACGAAAAACCCTTAAAAAACAACGTCAAAGTTTGTTCTTTTAATCCCTCAAGATGTGTGTTCATGACGTCATAGTTTGTTTATGAAAACCTCCTCGAGCGAAGAGAGGAAATGTTTGCGCTGACTGAGTAAGCGAAGCAAACGAAAATCAGAGTTTGTCATCAGAAACACGCTTTCTGATAAATTGCTTGGTGTTTTTGCTTGCCTTCTTGACCTTCTCTCGAGAAAACCGATATCGCATACTGCATCTTATAATTTGCTTGATCGTTTTTTATGTGGTGGGTCTGTCTATAGGAGAAGACGTACAAATGTGCAAACAAACAAAATCGTATGCTTTGAATGATTAAGATGAAATGCAGACGTGTTTAGGAATGTGATGGACGAACTGTGAGCAATAATTACAATCAGCACATGATTTTGTGATGCTCTGGGAATCAAAGAAATTACTGGAAGCATGTATTGATGCGGACGTAGCTCTCGGATGGCTAGACTGTTGGAATGAATAATGGTTATCATTTGTTTATGCAGTGGAAGCCTTATAAAAAACGCGTACTGCACTCTCACCATTTCCTTGATCATTTTAGACGTGGAAAGTCTAGTCAGCAGCACAAGAGTTGCAGCATGAAAGCTCCTAGGGTGTAGCGATGATCTAGAAAAGGATGCACGCAAAAAAATAACCTAAGCGGACGAAAAGTTTTACAACACACCACATACAGATCTTATAATTGGTTTCATATTAACTGACTTGTTACATGGAATAATCAAAACAATAGAATTGGATTTAAAACAGTGTCAAACATTCGTGTTTCTGAATCACGGAGGTGCGTGGATTGAACGAGCAAAGCGAGCGATTTCCATGTAAACTAAACTTTTTCAATGTGTTTCGTTTTCCTCTATCAATCTTTCTTCTCTCACTTTTGTAGGTGATTATTTCTGGAGGAGAATACGTACAAAGCAGCACAAGAGTTGCAGCTTGAAAGCTCCTCGAGAGCAGCGAGACGATGCGGAATGAGCGAGTGAAGCGAGCGACTGCGCTTTTTTTTATCGTGGAAGCAAATAAATTTTGGAGCGTTTTTCAACAATGGACTGGCAACAACAGTAAATTTCTTCGAGTGCTCGACAAAGAAAACCACCTAAGCAATGAAAAAAGAAGCAAGTCAATAAATTGTTGCTTTCAGCAACAATCAATAAGCAAACCCAACGTTACCTGAGATTATTTTATTATGTCAGATATGGAGTATTTAGTAACTCAATTTTGCTTAGTGATTAGGTGTCGGCCTTACAATCTAAGTGCCTGAAATCGAATCCTATTCAAACCATGAAAAATAAGACAGGTGGGACAACTCATATGGTTAATAAGTAACGCAAATTTGTTAGTTGTCTTCTAGAATTTCATCATATACATATAAATGACTTTACATAATAAATGTATTGTTATCATTTTGCTCAAAAAACATAAATCGCCATGGTACTAGTAAGTCTTATCAACTTTTTTCTACAGTGTTACATGATGTTAACAACCGGAAAAAACATTGACACCGAATTTTACGTTTGATGTTTTGCTAATTGAGAAGCCACGTGAGCTATTCAAATTACGGTTCAATGCAATGTTGATTTTTTTTGTTCTGAAATAACCATAATTTTTATTTATTTTTTGTTTATGAAATGAAGCATTTGGAAAAAATATTGCAAAATAATGATATTTTGTGTCTTCATTTGTTAGCTCATCTCTGATGTGGGATGTCTTTCAGCAGCATTTGAGTTCCAACAGAAAATGTCTTTTGAGTGTAGCTTGGCAACATAAAATGAGTAAGCGAAGTACATAACTTAGCAAGCCTATCACTTAAAAGATACGACGTGTGTGTGGAAGTGCTTGAGTTTGTGTTTGTACGTCTGCTCATTTGTACCTAAAGCACATACGAATATGAGAAAAGTACCAGAAGAAATATAATTAAAAGACTCTTTTGATAGGCATCTTATCATTGCTTGAATTGTTGACCAGTTTAATAACTACACCAGTTACTCATTTCATCTGCATTCGATTACATCATTTTAGGTATTTATTGTTACATTTCTAATGAATTACCTAATATCTGAGGCAAAAAAATTGATTTCAATAAATATAAATGTTAGGACCCTCAACACAACAATGCCAGTTTTGCTTTGCTTCTTCGTGAAAAGTAAAATGAACATCATTTGATCATATTTTAACTTTTACTTAGTACAAGGAACTTCACATTTAATTTTAATTTCTAAATTGGTTGGCTCAAAATGGTTGGAGGGTAAAAAAATAAGTGACTGAATGTAAATCTAATGACTATCAGTACTATGTTACTTTGTTAACTGGTAAAATATTAAACAACTGCCAGCCACCATTTTTTATATCACACTTAGGATCAGAAATATGACAGATAATATAAATCTATAAACTCGTTGGATCCCACCAGTTAGAGGAATGGAAAATGTATATGTTTATCTTTCAAGAGGTAATGAAAAAACTTAGGTTCTGCAGTAAAGTGTTCCACTGATTAAGCGAACAAAATGAGTGATTTCTGCCTTTTTATAGTTAAACGGTTTTTTTACTGCATATGAACTGCAGGATGTCTTAGGAGTATGATTAACGAATGCGGAGCAACAACTGGAAATGTTTTTTGTTCTAGTGATCAGAAAATCGCTTTTGTTGATGCTGTTAGTATCGAAAACTAGACAATACTATACTGAGCATGGCTCTATATCAGTACAATGAGGAAAGCAAACGTTATGGGTAGTATATACAAGTATCAGGCCAGCAACAACGAGGTAAGAACAGTATCTGAAAATTCGCATTTACTTATAATATTAATTGCAAGACCAAGAAAGTACATGAGCCTTTTTATGTACAGTATTGGACAATGAAATTTAGACAGTTGAGAAGGGGCAACTACAAGTCTACGTCGATTAATCATGCCTGGTTATGGTATTGTCTTAAATATTACGAAGTTGTTAAATTCAATAAACGAATATTAATAACCGCAAAATAAATGCAATACTGTGTATGCCATTGCAAATGAAAAAAATTTATTGAACGCAGAATGAAGTCAGTCAATCACACAAACTGCAGCTCTCTATTTATGGAATCTGGATAGGGCAAGAAAATGTGGTGGCTTGTTTACAGTCTCTGGAAAAAAGTAGCATTATGCATGACAAAACCTATCTGTAAAGTATTCAATTGACTTTAAAATTATTACTCCATTTAGTTAAAAATATAAATAGAGCTACAGATTTTAATTGATTTTATTTTAAAGTCGATTTAAAGACAATTTTACGGTTTTATTTTAAAGAAATGCATACAAGTAACGTTGAATTTAGGAATAAAAAAAGCCGTGGAAAGCCTATAGGGAAAAGAAACCTACAAAAAAACAGCCAATGAAAGAAAAATAAAAACAAAAAAAAACAAAGAGAAAGATTTCCGCAGAACGAAAGTCCAGGGAAAAAGGAATGGACAGTAGACAGCCAGTGGACGAAATGCTGCGAAATAAAAAAAAAAAGCGTTGGAGATATTGCAGGAAATAGCCGAAGGAAAACAATCCTAGGAAAATAGCCGTAAGAAAACACCGTTTCCTAGTGAAATTTCTTACCTAACCTAGGTTTAATTATTAGTATCCTCAATGCGTGGTGCAGTAACAACCCGTACTACTGCACTGTGACTGAGATTGGTACTAATGACCTACTTGTTGACGTGCCATTAAGCCTCAATCCTGCCTCCCCCCTCAACCCAACCTATTAAAACAAAAAACAAAACAAAAAACAAAACAAAACAAAAAAAAAAAACAAAAAAAAAAAAA
>JAHWFP010103967.1:82654-111929 GCA_023313725.1 Lithobius niger | reverse complement strand
AAAAAACAAAACAAAAAAAAAAACAAAAACAAAACAGTAACACTTTCCTTCGGTTATTTCCGTGGCCTTTTTTTATGCGGCTTTTTTTCCTTTGACATTTTTTCAGTCTTTACTTTAGTCTAATCTACATCAGGAGTTTCATTTTCTGGCAGTGTGTTGCCGGCAGTTGTGATTGGTAAAGGTTTTACAATGTTTATTCTCCCCACGCAAAACCCCTCTGCCCCTCCCCACTCAACCCCCTCCCTAACGGGATGCACCGTGAAATGAAGCTCCTGAGTTGAATATTTTCATCAATCAAGAACGAAAGTTAGAGGTTTGAAGCGATTAGATACTGCGCTAGTTCTAACTGTAAGTTGAATGAAGTTGAATTGAAGATTTACATTTTTAAGAAACTGTAAGCTGATCTGTTTGAATGAATACCGACCTTGCTGATATTTTTGTGAAATTGTATTCCGTGCCCCCTCCCATTAAGAGGTTGCCTCAGTATATATCGTCAGCTTAGGAATTAACGTTAAAGTTTGGAACTAAACATTTCTCGCTAATCGGGTTACAAAACATGGGACAATTCAACGTCGCATAAAAAGTTTCCAATAACAACTTGCGTGTTGTGAATTTGACTTCAACCCCTTTTTTATTTTTATTTTTGGTTGGTTTAAGCGGGGGTTGACCCCAGCCTCCTCCTTCCCCCGTCAGTGATTCCGCTACTGGTTCAGTCAATAATTAAAGAAAAAAGGAAAACTAAACCCAATGTTTCCAGAATTTTAATTTGCAGATTGCATTTTGTCGGTGAATGTTAGTTCCCAATGTTAGTTCCCATTAACACTATTTTCTTACACCCACGAAGGACAAAAGTGCATTACTACGCCAATGTTTAAACCACACAAAGCCTTGTCCTATCCAGACTAAATTATTAAAACTTATTAAAACTTATTAAAACGTCTGCAAGTCATTATGTATTTCGAACACGTCTACCCGTACGCGAGACGTGGACTTGTCATCCTAGAGTGTCCAAAAGCTAAAACGGACTTATGTCGTAATTATTTGTTGTACCAGTTTATCATTATCCTAGCTGCAACATGAAATATGCATATTCGACATTTCTGAAACCAATACCTTAAAACAATCGAACTGTCGAACTGTCATTCGTGCCCTAGAGGAAGTAATCTGTAAAGGAGCGTAGCAGAGAAGATAACATTTTCTGTATAAATTTCATTGTCCTGTACTGTACATATGAAGGAAAGTCATTTAAAATGTGTATCATTCATTATGCTTAGTCGAAAATGTACGTACTCTTCCACAGCACCCTTAGAACGGATACTCATAATCATTGTCGCTTAATAAGGGAACATTCCGTCATTAAGAATATGCCTATATAAGTACTATATGTTGCTGTAGCTTTATACAGACCCTTACGTTGCGAATATTCGGTTCCCGCTTGCTTTGCTTAATGTGTATGTGGAGTAGAATTCTATCACTTCATCCCTGGTCAAGGAAAAGTCTATTTGATGTTGTTTGTGCTCTGTAAGTAATTTCATTGTTCGTCCAGAACAAAGTTGTAGTTTTGTTTTCTTTTTTGTCAGTTCTTTGGTACCTTTGCAGGCATTCTCTCTTTTGCAACACTAAGTGATGAGATTCACAGAGGGAAACCATACTTTGGTTGCGCCTGCCATACATATGTTATATAAAATTGATTCCAACATTTGAACTGACAGTTTTAAGCAGAAAGTCGAAACTATATGGAATTCATCTAAGCTTTCCAGGCACTGCTAGTCCAACCCAATCCAAGTTTATACAGTTCCCAAGAATAAGGTGGCTCCCAGATCCCTTGTGAGACATTTTTAATGTGCACGCATTCAACTTGCAAACCAAATTCGTTAACAATTAGGAACGAAAATGACGCCACTACCCCAAGCGAAAGATTTGGTAGAGTGATACAGTCATGTGTGGTGTGCAGTTCTATGAGAGTAGAACCATAAATCCTAATCTCTGAAGCATGGAGTTGACATCTCAGAAGCGCTATCAGTCGACAATAAAACTGGTGGGAGTGATCTTCGGCATTATTAGGCCAAATTTTCTAAGTGAGCATTCTGCCAACATCCTGCCAACCTACTAAACTTCGTTAGAATCACACCACCTTATTATTTAGCTGAAGTGAATAACCTACATTTCTTAGGTACTAATAAATCAACATCTCGCTATAAACAGAAGTGTGAAAACACCATAGATTATGGGTAATCACCCAGAATACAATGATTGAAACTGTATTCTTTGATAGTTAGTATTAAACACCTAACCTGACTTTTAAAATGCTGCCTGGCTACAGGATTGTTAGTTATATCCATTTTGATATTTGTAGCTAAAAATAAAAGTAAACTTGGCTGAGAAAACAGAGATTACTGCAATGAGTCAATGGAAAATGGAGTCAAGGATAATGAAAATTTTTCATGATTAACGGATTAAATTTCAGAAATCATGTATGATTACCATAAAACAATGAGTGACTTGCTTGCTTATATGTTCTTTGATCACGTATTGCACTGGCTTTAGGCTAAAACAAATATTCTCGAAGGTAAATCTTAAATATATCCAGAAAAATTCTAATTGCAAATTTTAATGGAAAAATAGAAAACATGAGTTTACCGACCAGGGCTAAACGTTGTGCACATTCCATCTATATCATTAATGTATGATAAATCTGGAGTATGTGAATGACCCTGAAAAGTAATGAGACAAACTTAATAGTTTACATGTGACTGAATAATACTTTCATATACATACAAACAAATATGAACATTATGCCAATGGCAATTCTTATAGCAAGACCCGAAGATATTGTACCAGAAACAATATTACCACAATTGCCGATTTTAGCTTTTAAAAAATATTTTAATATGAGGTAGGTTTGCGTATCATCATCATTTAGCCAACCTTTTTAACACCTCGTTTACAAATATTCCTAATCTCATCTGAAACAACTACCCGGTACCTATATTTCTGTCCCGTTCTTGTTGTTGGGGATCCTCGACTTCTTCTTGTTAGTCCAGGACACAGGCCACAAGTTTTACACAATATCCTGCTTTTTTCTATTAGTGACTATCAAGTCGCGGGTGTGGCTTTTGGTAGTTTCAACATTTATACGCTATTTTTAGGGTATGAAAAAAAAATCGTAATTTCGTACGGCACAACATACTTAAAAACGATACGCAAAAAACGTACTGCAAAAACTACATAAATGAAAATCAATAAGCGATGAAAAGTGTATAAAATAATGTTGATTTATATCTGCAGCTCAAAGCATTCATTACATTACATTATTTACACTATTGACAATCGAAACAAAGAAATTGTCCAACAAGTCAGCCGACATTAGTTGTAAATGCACTTGTTGCCGGCCCCTTCGTTATTGATTACGTTCGGTGCCAAAAGTCTTCTTATATTCTCACCTTCACACCTAAATTTTAGGTACTGTGCACAACAGTTGGATCCTCGTGTTCTAAATAGTATGTCAATGTTGCTATCAGGCATTTTTTCGCCCAATACAGTCTCTCCATTTTCGTTCTATCCGAACGCCGTAATTACCTCGTAATAATGGTTAATTGGATAATGGTCCAATTAGGCAAGAGGCAGGAGATTGGATGAATCTTCACAGTTTCCGTTTGTGTTGCAGTTACAGCCAAAGGCATGGACCATTTATAGTGACATACACCAGTTCATAAAAATCCAAGAGGTAGTCCACAATGGAGTCAAAAACTGTCTTTTGGCTTTTCATATATAAACCAATCATCATATTGAATTCAAACTGGTTAAGGAAGTTAGTCTGACACAACTCGTCATCAAAAATGGCCCTGTTAACTTATTGTTAAAATCCAATATGACGGGTCATATAAAAAATGGCGTCCAAAAACTAGTGTTTGTGTTGTTTCTTCCAAACCGTTCATTAAACTGAACAAAAACCAGATATGAATTAATTTCTTTCAAGAATAGTCACAGTTAAGTTTCGTAAAAATTAACCCTAGAAGTCAAAAATGGCTACAAGGAAAAGTATTTTCTCTTACAACTTCTAAACTTTGATCAAACTGAGCACAAACTCTTTATGGAAACTATTTAGAATTACATTTACATGAAAAACGTTATTGCTTAAGTTTTATGAAAATCCAAGATACTGGCCCAAAATGATGTCCGAAAACTGTTTTCTTCCTTCTGACTTATATCATATTTAACTCAGATCACAGAATTAACTCTGTCTTACCTCGTCATCAAAAGAGATCTTATTCAATTTACGTGAAAATCCCACACAGCAGCTTAAAATGAAAGGCTGGCAGACTTTATATTATGGTTGCTGTACTAAACTTTAACGAACCAAAAACGGCTGTGTATCTATATAACATACGTCGTGTCGTGCAGAAGTTCTTGGACTAAAATATGAAGGTACAATGAAAATGAAGATCGGCGTATTGTTAACTATAGCCACGATCTGCTTTGGTTTTTGCTTCGGTAGTGCAATGTTGACCCAAGCGGACAGGAATGCTGCGCAGATGGAGCTAGTGCAAACATGTTCTAAAATGTGATGAACTCATCGATAAGTCTCTTCGACTCTTGATGCAGGTGTGGCAATACTTGCTGAATAAATCAGATCATTCATAGATGACAGGGTCTCATTCCGCTGTGGCACTATGTTTGTGACACAGGGACTGCAATGCATGGCAAGCAAGGTTCGAACTTGACTATTTCGTTTGCTGCTCCAGTGCCTTTCGAACGTTTTGCTGCCCCAGTACCTTTGTAACTTCTATGCTGTAATGGGCATTGGGCACCTTAGAACAGTATCATTGGTGCAGGTGACGTTGGCTGTATGCAGACTAGGTTAATGATTCTATTAGAAAATGGGGAGATTTATCTACTGGTGATCTGTTCGTGATGCTAGTGCCTTTCGAGTGCACCATCTTGGATATTATATGTCTGACAGATCAGCTAACTATCGAATTCAATGTATTCGTTTGCTGTGATGCTGCCAACAGCATAAAGCAATTTTGCACACATTGCGTGCATACGATAAGAAATGTTTCAAGTGCGGTTGCCTCATTTAAACCAAGGACGGTGATTGGTCGCAGTAGTAAGGTCAGAAGCAAAGTGCTGAGCAAATAAGAACGAACCAATTACCTAGTGTTCCAGACCATCCAATGGTGAATAGTTCGATGAATGACTGTGACTGCATTACCAAAAGTGCCAAGAACTGCCTGACTTGTTCCAGATTATAATACTTTGGTGCGCTAATGAAATGAGTTACAGAGTACTATTTTGCTGCTGACCACCAAGTCCATACTGCTGTAACTAATCACCAGGGCCAGCAGACTTGTTGATAAGTCTGCGATCGACATCTAGAACTAACATAAGAAGGTGGCTTATGCCTTCTATTGTGTTAGAAGCGACAGGCACCATCTGAACATTAATGCGAATCAGGACTACAGGCATGCAAACCACAATACTCTGAAAGAGGCCGTTCCAAGAATTGAAAAAAACAGGCAACTGGGCAAGCAGACTTGATGAACATTGTACTAAAACGTAAATTAACATTTAAAGAAAATGTTTTAAAACTTGCTTCACGTTTCATCGCTCATTGTGACAGGCCTACTTAAAAGCCTACTTAGTCATTAGCTTTTTGCATTTAGGAAGTTTTTTGATAAGCTAGAAATATCACGGCAAACGTATTTGTGGTTCACATGAAACAAATATAAAAGTAGCTGCTCTACGATTTCCGAGATAGATTATGACATTGTAATGGACTTAAGTTTTTATTTCTGATGTGCTGAAATGCAGCTATCATCTTTATTGGGGCAAATATTTTACTTGACATGCCTAAAAACGTATCTCTGCTTGTATCCTAAACGTTTTAAAAGTTTAAACATTTCCTCTCTTTGTAATTCTGTCTTTAACTTACTAATACCTAACAACCAAACGATGTAACTGTTACCAAGTTAAACTAATGCGTAACCACGTTTTATAAATTCCTATTACCTGGTACGACATGCTTGAAGAACTCAGCAAAACTGTTGTGTTTGATAAGGACCATAAGTCATCGACACTAATGTTCCGGCTGTTAACCATGATTTTGGTAATCCACAATCCACACTTCGAATATAACTTTTGTTTTAGATTACTGAGATAAAGTTTAAAGAACTCTTCGTTTTGTTCTGCACAAACCGTAATAGATGGAAAGTAATCTGAAGGAAATTCAGAAAGAGACGCATCCATCTCTACAGGATAAGAGAAAAAATAAACAGTTCTGTCAATTCCTTGGTATGCGCACATTGCCGTATTGATAAAAATAAGAATCACCCAAATTCCTCTAGCTATCATATTTTTATTCTTGTCTAAGATAAACTCCATTCCTGGTACGGATGTGTTACATTTTTCTTCGGAATGCAAAATGCTTCTTGTCATGTCTACGATTCTTCGGCGTAACGGATCTTTCTTAAAGTTAAGGATCCTCATCTGTTCCGTCCACTCTGAATGAAACATTGAATTGGAAGTTTCACACACACTTATATACCTGCAACATAAAATTAAATGTACCCCTATTTAGTCTTCTATGTACAAATATGCAAAGAAAATGTCATTATGTTTTGTATGTTTAAACAGAAACTTAATATCTGAAAATGCAGTATTACAATGGTTACTTATCCAACATCACAGACATGACAACTTGAGGTCTGAGCCATTCACATTAGCATTTAAAGGATATTTTAAAATTATGTAGCTAACATTACTTTAATATTAGACAGAACGGTAATTGAAAATCAGTGCAGACTAGAGAAGCAAAGATTAAAATCTGTGAAATTTATGCATTATTTTTCACTCAAATCCGCATGGCTTGCACCACAATGTTACTTTTCCTTCAAAAACATTGTTCCAAAAAGTAACAACATTTGATTCTGATCAAAATCAGAAAACATTAGATATTACTAAAAGGATCTAACTGACTCTTCGGTTAATTTAGTAATAATAGGAGCATATACAGAGTTATGTAGGAAACGGAGTTATGGAAAGCATTAGAGGCTTTGCCGTGACATATGAGTGGAATTTTGCGAATTTTTTTACTGCAAAAATGAAGGCAATTTATGAAAATTAAAAAAAAAACTTGTTATTAATGTCAGAATAGCCGAGTTCCATACGCAGTTGGTACATAAATCCCACAAGGCTCAATACTGGTTCCAGGCTAAGCACGGACAAATTTTTATATTCGGTGTACTGATTACGATTTAAACTTTAAACTTTAATTCCATGTTAAGTTGATCTTTAGTTCATTGCATTGCAAAAATGGTTGGCAAAAATAAATAAAAATACACATCTTCATGCAATAGGCTAAGTCGGAAAATTAGGTTAAATACAATTTTTCCTTAATAAAAGAGCAGTGGTCGTCTCAACAATATAAATTTCAATGTCTCAAGGGAACTATCTTTCAGAGAAGAGAAAAAAATAACAATCCATAACTAGAAAGAAAATCTCCCCCCAGAAAAAATCGTTATGGTCATGTGTTCCAACAAACATCAGAGTACAATGAATCTGCTAGCATTGATTGATCCTCGTCCCAACGGAATTCTACATACTTTTGGAAATAATCTTATCTGGTAACGTGAGCAAAATGAATAAGCAATAGTAATACTTAAAACACACAAAAAAATCATGACACACCTATTTCGTTAGTTATCAACAGCCCTGCAGCCGCATTTTCTGTACAACAATTTTACTTTGTTAGTAATCAGTGCTGTCCATCTATTTTTATTATTTTGTCCTCTGACACCTTTACCTAGCAGGGCAAATTAAATGCATTTTCAGCTTTGTTTGATGAAGTCAAACGTTGCCAAATCCATCTCTGAAATGCAGGCTGGTGTATTGTGGGAGAAACTTACAAATTCAGTATCTTCGAATTCATTCTTCCTCATGGTCATTACATATCTAATGCACAGCAAATCAGGTATGCAATACAAATTTCTAAAAGGAAGAATTCAAGTTTAATTTACAGTCCACGCTGGATATAAGCAAAAGTATTAAGCCCTAATTTTGGGGTTTTATGTAAATAACATTTAAAAGTGGAAAGTAAGGTTATTCGGTGTCTTATAAGTTACGTCATAATACATTTTAAGCACACAAATTTATGTAATCGATATTATATTGCAATGACAATAATCAGACAAAACACTAAATTATCAGTAGTAATTAATACTACAGGGTAAACCGAAAGTGCTGTCACAAGTCACGTGACCAACTGGAAGTGATGTCACAAGTCACGTGATCAAGTGGCGTCTGCTTCGGATTTTACACGTTTCTAGTAATGTTGGCACTATGTCAAAGGTCAAACACCTGACATAGGTAATTGAGACAAGTGTTAGTGTGTAAGATATAATAGTAATCATTCTATTTTACCCATTAAAGAATATTTTCGTTCATTTGCAACTAGCGTAAAGCTAATACAAGCCATTACGTCTTTGGCACACAATCGTATTCCTTCCTTTCTTCCTGCCTACCCACGGCAGCAAGTACAACGACTCGACTGCAATCATATACAGGACATCCAAGAATGTAAGAGACGGAAAACAACGTTCATTTCGGTTTCGACTCAGTTTTGAACATAAAACACTATAAACAAAAAACAAAGCTGAGAGTATCATAATCTAAGAGTTTTAATTAAGATGAATTTCTGAATGAAACTAACATATTACTGGTGTTTGAGAGGGTGGGCCAAAAATAGTTGTTATTTGCTTTTTATTTTGAATTTTCGTATTTTGGTAGTACTGTAACTTGGCCAAATAGTTCAACTAGTAAACCTAAACATTTTCATTGTGATCCAACAATATTTAGATCTTCTGCCGGTGCCACATATTTAACGGGCATAGTGGATTTTAGTTTTTAAAAAATCAGACGGTTTCAGACGTTTTTAATCAGTATTTCGCTCTTGTTTTGAATATTTATGCCAGGCTAGCACTAAACCGTTGCGAAATATTACTACCAGTAGGCCTGTAAAATTTAATTACGATTGGACAATATTTAGGTCTCCCACCGACAAGATCTATAATGGATTTTACTTTTAAAAAATTGAGTTCTCAGGTGCTTTCAGTCCATATTTGTTCTTGTTTTGAATATACCAGGTTAGGACCAAGCAATAAAGCGATACAAAATAGTTCTACTACCAAGCCTTTAAAATTCAACAATTTGACAATATTTAGGTTTCACATCTTCTCTTTAAAGTGCATAGCGGATTAGTCAATTGGTGTACGAAAAGTATGTCATTTCTGGAGCCGATTGCATTGCTGCCCGGGTTCCAGTCAGCCACTGAATGACTTAGCAACTTAGCTGTCTACTCTGTGCTGTCATTTCATTAAAAAGTCGCTTAGTCAAATGTTTGTTTCTGAATGCATGCGTATTACCAAAGGTATTACTGACTGAATAGTAAGTAGCTAGTGTCAAAGTGAGTTAAGTCACGTTTCTGATTTTGACAATGAGCCGTGGTAAAAGGACTAGAAATAGAACAGATTGCCCATTCTTGGGCCTACCTTTTGATTTGGACTATTTGATGCTGCCAACTTATAAGGACATGATTAAATATTACCTTTTGGTAAGAAACAAAGATCTTGACTGCAAGGAAACTAAGGAACCTTCGCCATCATCAAATATTACCAACAAAGTTGCACTGGGGATGTAAACTGTTTGGAAGGAAACATCCATTATTAAAATTGCTTCTCACAAAAGGGTGAAAGATATGATTCTGGCAAACTACAAGAAATATTCAAGTAGCTTGAAACGTATTTCTATTATCTTGAACGTAGAAGACAACCGAAGATTCAATAGCTAATAGGAAGTCGTTTCATGATCATGCACGTGACACCCATTTTGATATTGCTATTTGCAAATACATAGTTTTTAATAAATGCAAGTGTAGTAATGATAGAATCCAGTGTTTGGAATGGGAATTCATCACTGATCAGCGTAGCCAGAGGAATTACTCTGACAGGGGTGGATATAAAAACCATACGTAACAATCAGCGAAGAGTAGAATGGAAAAATCAAGAATTGATTCGTTAAGCAAGAAGAAAGTGAAGAAAGTGAAGACAGCTTTGCTGTCTGTGATCAAGAAACCTAGTAAAGCAACAATTTATAATGAAAGTGAGTCAAAAGATGAAGATGATGAATTTGTCCCGAAATTTAACGTTACGCTGCATCTGATGAAACTACATAAGGATGTTGTAGATGTAGGGGGAAACAAAACAAGACATACGATTTATGTTTTCAACATTTGCAAGTGCAGGTGACAGAATGGGTGTTTTAGACCGTAAAGCCGTGCCACTGGCAAATGATATATTGACTGATGTTTGCAGTTACAGAAAAGAACAGCTCCAAGTTGAATAATAAGAACAAAGTACGAAAGGAAAGACAGAAAAAACGAAGTGTGCTGCAAACCATGATATTGCATTAAGGTTAGTTGGGGAGGGTACTGGGATGTAATTCTCAATAAATATCAGCGAATAAACAATGTATTAAACATAAACGAATATAATTTATTTACGTATTAGATGGAGGAATCTAGTGCGCACAGGCGGGAGACCTAAATATTGCCAATTAGTAATTATATTTTGCAGGCTTACTGGTAGTACTATTTTGTAACGTTTTAGTGCTAGCCTGGTATAAGTAGGCAAAACAAGCGCTGGATGTAGAATGCAAGCACATGAAAAATTGCTTTTTTTCACTAACATCCACTATTCCCTTTATAGATCTTGACGGTAAGAAACTTAAATATTGTCCAATTATATTAATTATATATTATTACATTTTACAAGCTTATGGTAGTATAATTTGCAATGTTTTAGCGATAGCCTGACATAAATATTTAAAACAAGCGCTAAACATGGATGCAAAATGTCCGAAAATAGTTTTTCCCCCACTTGAATCCACAAAGCCCTTTAAAGATGGCACCAGTGGGAGGCCTAAATATTGTTTGATAGCATTGAAACTTTTCAGTCTTACTAGTGGGACCATTTGGCCAGGTTAGAACACTAGGCTGCTACGAAAATTCAAAACTTGGCAAAACCGTTGCAGATAGGTTCAGTCACTTAGCACAGTGCACACAAACTAACACTACAAACATATTTAAGGAAATCATGTAAGCCTAGGAAACCCAGTCATGTGTTATCCGTTTAAGGAAGTATTAGACGGACGTTTTGTTTCCAATAATGTTGCTCCGTCAGGTCTTTGATTGTCCCGGGATTCTGCGGAATTTATCGGGCGCACTGGCTATGCGGCGGGTACACAATCGGCAGTATACTGGACTTGCGAAGAGAGAGGTAACCCTGGGCCTTCCAATGATGTTGCTACGTCAGGTCTTTGATCGTCCCGTGAGTCTCCAGAATTTATCGGGCGCACTGGCTATGCGGCGGGTACGCTTTCGGCAGTTTACTGGACTTGCAAAGAGAGTGGTTACCCAGGGCCTGCCAATAATGTTGCTCTGTCAGGTCTTTGAACGTCCCATGATTCTCCGGAATCTCTCGGGCTTACTGGCTATGTGGCGGGTACGCATTCGGCAGCATACTGGACTTGTAGCGAGAAAGTTCCCGATTCCATTTGGTGTCTCTGTGACATGGATGTGGAGTTTTTGTTATTGTGTTTGCTGGTGTCGGTCTCGTACTGTGCATCGGCGACGCCATCGGCCAGGGCAGAAGGCAGTGTCGTGCGAGTCGTAGGGAGTAGTTCTTGTGACTAAACCTGAGTGGTGCAAAACCGTAAGGTGTGATATCCGTCAAACCTGGACGGCGTATCACCATCCCGCTTCGACCGGGCAGGGTGACACCACAGCATAACTTGGCATTGGTTGTTTGTTGGTGTGTGTGGCATGTGGGTCCTTTGTTTTAAGCTGGTTGGAGCCATTGGACTAATGGCGATGCTTCGATGATGAATCATTGGGTCCTCACCGTTGGGCTTGGACCTGCCATTCTGATGTGGAGTTGAGCTATTGGACCGGTGGCGACGAAGACTTGGCCGATGAGCACTATGGCCCCATCATTCTAGGCTGGTCGAGCAGTTTGGACTGGTGGAAACGCTTTGGAGGTGAATGACGGATCCACCTTGCCTTCGTGCCGGAATTAGTAGAGATCAGTACGCCTTTCTAAACCGGCTGTTGGGCCGATTAAGCAAGACGAGTGGTGAGCATGCTCGTCCTTTGGCTACACTGTTCCGAACTAGTTAAGCTGTTTGAACTAGTTGGCTTTGGTTGTGGGTCTTGCGGCGGACCCCACTCCTCAGTCAAACTGGATCGAATTGCGAGACTGGTGATGAGCTGTGTAAGTCCTCGATGTTGGGCTCTAAACTACGTTGGAGCTGTTTAGACTAGAGGCTTTGCTTCGTGAAGATTGGGACGCCTTTCTAAACTAGGTTGAGCTATTAGACCGAGTAGAAAAGGCTTGGTGGTGAGCATTCGTTCCCCTTGAAGGTGTGCGTCTCTGAGCTGTCCCTTTTGAACTCAGAACTGGTTCGAGATGATGTAGGACGCAGGCATGTGAGTCTGGTGAGTCCTGCTGAAAGAGTTAGGGGCTTTACCCTGTCGTAAGCTTACTCCATCGGTCTTCGGGCTATGGACGGGTACGCAAGGGTAGCATGTCGGGCCGTGTTTGAGCTCGAGTAGGTGGACGATCCTAACTTGCTTGCTTTGCATGTCTCTGTCTTGAATTGGGAGTGCTTGATTGGTAGACGAAGTGGTTGTTGCTTTTTGTTGTTCCCTGGGATGCGTTGGCTGAGGGTGAACGGGTCTGGTGATGCGCTGGCAGAAAGCGCTTGAATGTTAGTGGCTTGGTCCTACCGTAAGCTTCCTCCGTTGGTCTTCGGGTTATGGACAGATATGCATGGGTAGCATGTTGAGCTATGTTCGAGGGTGAGTAAGTGGATGATCCTAACTCGATTACATTGTGCATCTGTGTCTTGGATTTGGATTGGTCTTTAGGCTGGTCGAAGCAGTTGGACTAGTGGTGACGCTTTGGTGGCGAGTGGTGCGCCATTCTGAACTGGAATTGAGCCGTTGGACTGGCAACAAAGACTTGGCGATGAGCAGCGTGACCCTACTGGCTGATATGTCAGAGTCATGTGCGTCTGGGCATTTCTGAGTTAGGGATGTGTTGGCTGTAGGCAAAAGAGTCAGGTGATGTGCTGCTGAAAGAGTTTGATCCGCCTTAGCCCTACCATAATCTTACTCCATCGGTTTTCGGGCTGCGGGCTGGCAGGTAAGAGTATCATGCTGGGCCGTGTTCTGAGCTTTGAGTATGAAGACGATCCTGACTTGTTGCCTCGTGCCTCTGTGTCTTGGATTAAGAGTGCCTTAGCCGCTTTGTGTCTGGGGAGTGCGAGAATCAAGTGTGAAAGACTGCGAGCCCGGGGCCTGCCATTTGTGTTACTCTGTCAGGTTTTTGATCGTCCCGTGATTCTTCGGAATCTATCGGGCGCACTGGCTGTACGGTGGGTAGGTTATGTTGAAATAAATTCCGTGGGTTGTGGCTGTCATGCACTGAATTAGAAAAAGAACATGCCTGTACAATGTCCAAACCATTTTAATCCTTGGGTGAACATAAATTAAATGATACACTTGTATTCGGTACAACAGGTTTTCAAAATACAATGCAACTTGAATGTGCTTGAAACGACGGCTTGACCACATAGCGACCACCTCGGTCGCGTTCAGCCATGTTGTGACTGCTGTCACGAAAAACAGGAACTGGAAGTCAGTTTTCGCAAAACTAGAAAACCGGAAGTGAAGCTTCCGGCCTCGCTAAATTAAGGCTAACGCCACATTCAAATGTGGTAAAAGATAATCGTAGGTAGATACACATCTACTAGGGAATATTTGTATCACCTAGATAAATAATATGTCCATTAATATGAAAATAGACTCAATTATTTAGCCTGCAAATGGTGAAATGCCATAGCCTACTTCACAATGTGACAGAAATAGCCAAAACTACAACAAACCCCCCATTCTGGCACAATGTTCACAATCTTATCGACACTATCACATAGGCTAAACAAACAATCATATAGGTTTCACGCCTGAACGCAGTTGAGAGAAGATGGCCAAACACAGTTTTATGAGCCTGATACGAGTCTGAGGTCGGCGATATTTGATTCGGACGAGACGTGGCGTATAGTGAAATATCCTCTTTGTATCCAGCCTTTTAAGAAATGGAATTTAATATAGATGTGTTTCGTCCTTCCATTCTCAATTACGTTCTGTGTTTAATAAATGGTGGATTGAGAATCCAAATAAATCGTAGGAACTTGCTGAAATCTCATCAACACCTTACATGCAAATAACCCACATAACCAATGTTTATCTTGGGCAGCAGGCACCATTGCTATGAACTCTGCTTCCATGGTGCTTAATGCAACCATAGATTGCTTTTTACACCCACATGAAATTGGGACTCCGCCAAAGAAAATGATGTAACCGCCGAAACTTCGACGACTATCACGATCTGATGCCCAAGATGCATCACTATAGCCATAAAGTGATGTGTTATTTGCACCTGATAACCTTATGCTATACTCTTTGGTACTATAGGCGTATCGCAATACATTTAGAAGTAGTTTCACATCAGTCATCGTAAACATGGTATTGAACTGGGACAATAGAATAACTGAAAACAGCAGACCTGGTCTAGTACGAAGACTTAGAAATAGCAAGCTACCAATTAAGGACTGATATGGAAAGTCTGGTTGGTCACTTTCCTTCAAAATTTGGACACAAGCTCCCACTGCAAGATTACACATATTGTCCACTTTGTACTCCTTGGCCAGTCTTTCTGTTTGATGCATTTTGATAGAGTTTCCGTGCCTCCAGAAATTGACCCCTAACAAGGACGTGATGGGTCCTAGTGTCACCAACTCAAAATATTCTGACAATAGGTGCAATACCTTTTCTTCTGTAAGTTTGTCCTTAGATAATACCACAATGTCGTCAACATAACACAATAGCACTGCTTCTCTACCCAAAGTGTACACACAGTTTAATCCTAAAATTAAATCTATCCTGTTTAAAGGGGAATTCAACTTTCTGTGCCACTCACGCCCAGATTGGTGCAAGCCGTATAAGGCCTTTCGAAGCAATCACACTTTCCCATGGTAACTTGTTGTAGTGTAACCTTTTGGTATAGATATGAAAGTTGGATTTTGTAATTCTCTGTAGAGATAGGCTCCCTTGACGTCTACATGGATATCTCTCCATCCCAAGATCACCACTAATAATACAAAAAACAACCTTATGAGCACAAAGTTGACAACAGGGGCAAATACCCCGTCATAATCAATACCTTTAGTTTGCCTGAACCCTTGCACTACTAACCTAGATTTATACCTTTTTACATTTCCATCCTGATCCTTCTTCACGTCATAAACCCATTTTGTCCCTATAATTTTAGATTTAGGAGGTGGGGTAACTTCTTCAAACACTTCCCTAGCCTTAATATCGCCAATCTCTTCATCCATGGCCAATTTCCATTTTTTTTTGGGAGGGGAAGTCATTGCTTGTTCAAATGTGGATGGCTCTACGACACAACAATGAGCTTCAAAACCCGCCCCCTCATCGGAATCATCGGCCAAGTCTGACTGAGGTTGTGATTCGGGCATGTTCGTTTTTTGTTTGAAATTAAAGACAGGGCAAAACTGATCATCTGAGCAGTATTTGTTCTTCTGAGCAGTACTTCTTTATATCTTTTACACTCTTAAATCTCTTTCCCTCTGGGTTAATGTAATATACGTCTGCCCTACCAACTTTGGTCCCAGTTTGTCGAACAACCTGGATTCTTTCCCAATCCTCAAGGCTTACATTACATAAATTACCACTTACAGATTGACCCTGCAAGACATTTAAGGGAACATTTACGGTACTGGATATCGCTGCTGAGCTTGATCCAGGTTTGGATGGTACTTTTGTCGTCTTTGAAGTCCCTTCCTCGTGACTTGGGATTTCATCAAACCTTATCTCAAGTGTGTCTGGACGAGGTTGTTCACGGTGAACAAGCTCCTTGTCTCTTGTCCAGGTACGGGATTCATCTACTTTGACATGCTTACTTTCGATAACCTTATTGCTCTGGGGTTTCCACATGCGATACCCACGTGTATTGATGGTATAACCCACTACAATTTCCTCCCAGGCTCTACCATCTAATTTTGTATGCCCTCTACTGGGGATGAGCACAAAACACTTTGAACCTGGCTTAATGATATGCCTTACAGATACATCCCTATTATACAATACACAATATGGTATCTGGTTCATTATTTTTACGTAGGGAAACCTATTACGTAAGTAGGCCATTGTCACTGCAATTTCGGCCCACAGAATCCTTTGCAAATCTAACTCTATAAAAATAGACCTGATCCCTTCTACGAGCGTCCGGTTGTAACGCTCGGCCAGTCCATTCATTTCTGCAGAGTAGGCATTCGTCTTCTCGTGGGTGATGCCTAAACCTGCAAGGTAACCATCAAAGGCTGACGAACAAAATTGCATCCCTAGATCGGATCTAACTGCAATGATTTTCTCATTTAATTCCCTTTCTATTTTAACTTGGAATGTTTTGAAAGTAGATAATGCGTCACTCTTCAGATTTGGGGGAAACACCCACGAGTAACGAGAATAGTCATCAGTGATAGAAAGATGTGGTCCTACTGGGTCCCCATAGGTCCATATGAAGTAGCTGCAGGGGTCTCGTGCTTCGCACACTCTCAGTACCTGTTAGACTAGCCCTTGTAGATTTCGCTATTGAACAAACATCATGCACCCTTTAATTTTTACACATATGCATGATACCTTGCGTATTCAAATGCCCAAATCTAGAATGCCATAGTTTTAGACTACCAGTTTTATCAGTCCTACGTGTTGTGCAAGCTTGTGAGGCTTACCACCCAACACTTGGTTTTTATTGGCATGACCCCTCAATATAGGCCTATTTTGTGAATTATTAGTCACAACATTTCTCACCTGGTACAACGTATTGACAGTTTCTCCTACAAACAAACATGCATCCTTGCTTTCACTGTAAATACACATTTTCCCGTTAAACACATAATATAATAATATAATAATAATAACGGTTTTCCCCATTTAGGGGGGAAGGACCCAGAAGGGTTGCGGGGGCATCCTCTGATACTGGTCCCACTAAAGTGCAATGCGGCATTTGTCGCAAATCTTGTTACTCGCATGTTTGTTTACTTTCATGTTTGCTGGGGCCAATGGCCAATTCTTAGTCTTGGGTGTCCATTCTTCTATAGGTGGACCATTATCTATATCTTGTAATTTGGTTTCCGGTTCCTGCCTCTGGAACATAATAGAATAGTCCATTATCCATTACCCATTACCCTGGCCGTTTCGCGGTTGTCAGGGGTAACCAAACCGCATAAAAGCAGCGGTCCGAGCATGGAAAAATCAGAAAGCCTTCGGGCCAGCCAACTGGCTGGTCCTCCTTCAACCCCTGCTAGGTTTCCTAGTTAGGGGGATTTTGGCTTTAGGCCTTTAGTAGGCCTAATTTTGGTTAGGCTCCTTTCCCCCAACCTAAACAACCCTCTTCACCCTAATTTAACCCCAAAGTTCCCCAACCCCTTCCCTTAGTCTTTTGGTTCAGTCTAATTTTGGTGTAGCTCTCCCACAGTTAGTTATTTTTTGGACAGTGGTGCCGAAACCCGGGATGCTTTTTCGGGAGGGAGGCTTTTCGGGATGTTTCCTTTGGGTTTTTTCTTTACGGGAGTAAGGCTGGTTGGTACTTACGGTTAGGGTTCCCTTTAAGGTTTTGTTGTTAGGCCCAAGTTAGGGTTCTCTTGTTTGGGTTTTTGTTAGGCCCGTTTTAGGTTTTTGGGAACTTAAGGTGAAACGTGGGTAAGCCGAGTAATGGCTAAGCCTGGGCCTTAAGTTCCGTTGTTTAGTTAGGCCTATGCTACTAGCTAAGCCTAACGTGTTCAGATCTGGCTGAAATTTGGTAGGGGCATGCAGAAGGGTCTTGGGGATCCGTTTTTAGGGTTTTTGGCGTTAAGCCTATTTTTAGGCCTATTTTGGATTTTTGCTTTTTTGAACTTGGGAGGTAAAACGGAAACGTTTTTTCTTCGGAAAATTTTTTATTTAAGGCTTAGTTGGCTGTAAAGCCCACTTTTAAATTTTGGGTATGGTTTAGTGAAGGGGGAAACTTTGCTTTGGTGTTTTGGGTTGCCTTATGGCAATATTTAAGTTTGGGCTTATAAATAAGCGTTCAATTTGTGTTTGGTAGCTCATAAAGAGCAATATTTCTGCGACGGTTTTTTTCCCCAAAGGGGTTTTTTTCCCATAAATCAACCTAATTTTCGGCTTTCACAACTAACTTAATTTATGAGAGAGATAGGTGTCGAGTTTTGGTGAGTCATTCGAGCAGTTTTGGTTTTCTTAAACCATGGTGTTTTCGATGTTTAGGTGCATCCTAATTTGTAGTTTCTAATTTGTAGTTTCAAGTTCGTACTTGAAGGCGTGTGTCATTATGTCAGCTGTAGTCGTTTTTCTTTGAGTAGTCTTTGAGTAGTCTTTGAGTAGTCTTTGAGGTAGTCTTTGAGTCGTTTGAGTAATCTTTGAGTCGTTTGAGTAATCTTTGAGTCGTTTGAGTAGTCTTTGAGTCGTTTGAGTAGTCTTTGAGTCGTTTGAGTAGTCTTTGAGGCGTTTGGGTAGTCTTTGAGGCGTTTGAGTAGTCTTTGAGGCGTTTGAGTAGTTTGTGTGCAGAGGAGTTTCGTGTGTCATTCGTAGTCATTTGGACAAGGTGTTGACGGTAAATCCGTCTTTGAGGGTATCATTTTCGCATGTTCATTTGGACAAGGTGTTGACGGTAAATCCGTCTTTGAGGGTATCATTTTCGCATGTTCATTTGGACAAGGTGTTGACGGTAAATCCGGCTTTGAGGGTATCATTTTCGCATGTTCATTTGGACAAGGTGTTGACGGTAAATCCGTCTTTTGAGGGTACCATTTTCTCATGTTCATTTGGGAATACTTTTTAAACAGCTTGCATATTAGTGACATGTACTTTGAATGTATGTGTTTTTCTTTCAGCTTGCAGCTTTACAGACAATTGTTTCAATAAAAATTCAACATGGTTAGAGTGTTACAAGATGTATGTGTTCAAGTTTAGACACAAGATTTGCGATGTGTAATTTTTTTCAGAGCTTCGTGTGGGTGGTGGAGTATGTCGCAAATCTTGTTACTCGCATGTTTGTTTACTTTCATGTTTGCTGGGGCCAATGGCCAATTCTTAGTCTTGGGTGTCCATTCTTCTATAGGTGGACCATTATCTATATCTTGTAATTTGGTTTCCGGTTCCTGCCTCTGGAACATAATAGAATAGTCCATTACCCATAATACCCTGGCTGTTTCGCGGTTGTCAGGGGTAACCAAACCGCATAAAAGCAGCGGTCCGAGCATGGAAAAATCAGAAAGCCTTCGGGCCAGCCAACTGGCTGGTCCTCCTTCAACCCCTGCTAGGTTTCCTAGTTAGGGGGATTTTGGCTTTAGGCCTTTAGTAGGCCTAATTTTGGTTAGGCTCCTTTCCCCCAACCTAAACAACCCTCTTCACCCTAATTTAACCCCAAAGTTCCCCAACCCCTTCCCTTAGTCTTTTGGTTCAGTCTAATTTTGGTGTAGCTCTCCCACAGTTAGTTATTTTTTGGACAGCATTACAGATAAGATCTTTTCAGAAAACTCGAGAGGTCAGTACAATTCAACTCCCGCCGAAAGGCACTCAGAGATGAAGCAGAGACTGCAGCCTCGGAGAGGGAATTCCAAGGAGCTACTACCCGACTTGCAAAAAAAATTTACGACAGTCCAAGTTGCACTTGGGAACCCTCAGTTTTATAGAGTGGCCCCTAGTAATATCCGTAGTGCAGAAGTAAAAAAAAAAAGCAATTCGATAGGCAACAGACCATGAAGAACTTTTAATGTCAACATCAGGTCGGCCTTCAGGCACCACAACTCAAGTGTTTCGAGGCCAAGCAACCTCAGACATTGGCCAGGAGAACTGTTGCGCAGGCCACGCAATGAACGCGTAAAATACTGTTGGACAGATTCTAACTTATCAATGTCCTGAAGGAGGTAAGGCGGCCACACCGGACTCGCATACTCCAGCAGTGTTCGCACATATACCTTGAAAGCCCAAACCAACGTATCCCTATTCGAGGACACAAAACACCTCTTAACAATTGCAAGTCTGGCAAAGGCTGAAGTAGTTATCAGCCTACAGTGGATGGATGACTTAAGGTCAAAGTTGAAATTGATGCCCAGATCTTTAATGTATTGCACCGAATTCAGCTTGCAATTAGCCAGATAATGCGAATGTTTTAAGTTCTGTCGGCCTACATGAAACGTACAGCATTTTGATGTAGCGAGTGGTAATTGCCAACATTCCGACCACTCAGTCACTGTGCCAATCTGTGAAGAAAGGAATTTGGAGCCAGTTTCATCAGAACCTCATCACCAATCTTCAGATCAGCGGCGAATTTGAATTTTGGTTTGTCAGTTGTTGTATGTGCATTTGTTAAGTCATTTAGAAAAATGACAAAAAGCAAGGGTCCTAGTACGGATCCCTGAGGAACTCCACTGATGGTAGGGAGTGTCGACAAGAAAGCTTGAGCAACCAGGACCCACTGCGTTCGCCCAGAAAGGAAATCAGTGATCCAAGCCAACAGTCAATTTCAGCCAATTTAAATTGCAGTTTGCTGTGCACCACGGATTCAAAAGCCTTCTGGAAGTCGAAATAGATGACGTCCGTAGGAATACCCAAATCAAGTGCCGAAGTCTATTTATCCAGTGCGAACAATAATTGATCAGGATTTAACAAGTAGTTTGCTTCCAAAAACCCAATACATCCTTACGGATAATTGACTCCATGACTTTACAGGCAACCGAGGTGAGAGCTATTGGGCAGTAGTTATTTGGATCCGATGCATTTCCTTTTTGTAGATAGGCATGATGGTAGCAGTCTTCCATACAGAAGGTAGTTTTCGCTGCTCAAACGAAAGCGAGAAGATGAAAACAAAAGCATTTACTAACTCCTGTTTAACATTTTTAAAAAGGTATGCAGAGTATCCAACCGGGCCCACAGCATGGCTTGGTCGAAGTCGATCCAAAGCAGCTTGCACCCGTGCACCTGAAAAACTGACATCGTCCAGATGTTGACAAGGATAAGGTTGCAAATCAATTGGCACAGTAATGGAGCCATCATCAAGGATGCCATTTGCAGCAAAAATTTCATTTAACGGGTTAGCCTTAGACTCGTACTCATAAAGATAAGCTCCTCCCTCAAAAATGGTGGTAACGTACATGCTGATCGAGTATGGCGTCTGTACAGGCGAAACAAGGCAGAGAGGTTTTTCTCAAGTACTACCTTTCTTTCGTAAGGTTTCGCCAATTGTCAACCAACCTCGAATACTCTATCCTACAATTTACGTATGAGGCTTTAAAGGTGGTTGACAAAGGGTCTGCTTTGAGTTTATGCCAAAGTGACAACTTCTTTCTAGCTGCTCTACGCAGAAAGACAGGAAGCCTGCATTTACTTGAAGCTTGGAATGGCACCCTAGTAGTACACAAATCAATATAAAAGTCAAAAAGCCGCGTGAAACCTGCCCAAACTGCATCAATAGAGACACCCAACAGGGTTGTAAAAGTTTCCAATCCACTGATGCAAGACAGGTACGGAGTAGGGAATAAACAAGTTTGCCCCTGGATCTGTTTGGAAGTTCGGTGGCAAATTTCCCACAGTTAACACTAAACTCACCCATACTATGGTCGCTAGTGCCCAGATTGGTGACCTCGCAGACCCCAAAAATAAGTTGGTAGTCCGCAGAGAAAAGTAGATCCAATGTTTTGTTGCCTCTAGTGGGAAGCTGGAGGTGCTGGTGCATTCCGAATGTAGTAACAGTATCAAGCAGTACACGGTGGTGATTATTTGTTGCAGTAAGAAGGTTCCAGTCAATTGTCGACAAATTTAGATCCCCATAAGAACATTCTGGTACTGCGATTTGACCGAGGATACAATGTATGATGCCACCCTGCCAACGAGCTACCCATCAAAACTGTCGGGTAGGTAGACCAGGATGGAATTCATGCCAAGTGAGGGAAGAAGAACCGAGATTCCCTCAACATCTGCACCAACCGAAGACAAAACCATGGGCAAATTTCTCCGGTATACACAAGCCACACCTCCTCCCCGAGACCTTCTGTCCAAGCGCTGGATGTCATAGGAAAAAGTGTGTGTTATCTCTGAATCAGTGATGCCGCCAGTCAACCAGGTTTCCACAATAAAAAAATGTCATAGGAACCCTCCGGCAACAATACCTGGAAGAAAGCAAGATTTTTAACTAAGCTACGAGCGTTTAGTGATAAACAACGCAAGCCATAGGAAGAAACAAACCTGCTAGCCCGAGAGCCCGAATGTTGGGAACTAGCCCCCATTAAGAAAGAGGGTTTTCCGACGGCAGTAGGACAGCACTTATCTCGTTTCTCAACACTAATTTTCCCTTCATTGTTAGGTGTAACCCATCACGAGCAGTCAATGTACGATCCTTTGAGATGGCAGAGTCAATGGCTACAAAATTAAGATTTAGTACAATTGACGCATCAGCACATTCGTATGAACCACAAGTTTGTCATCTTCTTGGAACTTTTTCCCAAGTCGCGGAAATAGCGTAATCAGGGATACCTTGCAGTTTGGATGCAGGTCTCTAGCAAGGTGCTGAACAGCAAGGTGTCTGACCTAGCAAGGTGTTGAACAATGCGGTTAGGTGAATCGTGATTGATGTTATTAGACCCCGAGCAAATAACAAACACAGCATCAACATGGGAATTTTGGATAATATTTGGTAGGTGTGGACTCAGTGCTTGGACTGTAATGCCTGGCCAGCTCCAAACATGGGAGCCCGGGTTTTGACCACACTTTAAACCTCTAGCATGTGAGTCACCAATAACAACTACTGGGAACTTAGGTGACTTCACAGTTGGGAGTGGTAACTCATCATGCTTATTACATATAGAAAATGACTGGTCCCCATGTACCACATGCTCGTGGGTTTCGTTCTTTGCCTTACATAGAGACGACACGGAATTAACAGTCATGACGCATTAACAGTTAAACGTAGTGGCATTTAGTTGTGAAAGGACTTGGCCTGTTTCAGGGATCCCAAATTCTGCAGGAACCATGGCACTGGATTTCCTTTGTGCACTATTCCTCCTACGTTTCGATTTTTTTCTTTCCAGGGTTCCCACGACGCATAGTAATGTTGGGATGTAGCCCTCCATCACTCGAGGCAGGAATTGCCTCCTCATTCGAATTTCGACCTGGTGGTAAAGATCCCACCGTATCACAGGGTACACAGTCAAGATGAGCTGAGAGGAGCTGGTCTCCCCCCGAGTCCGCCTGGTGTAGCACCAACGTTAGGCAGAGATTTCAACCCGAGTCTTGATTCACCATTGGTATGTCATCAAATCTAGGCGACTTTACCACTGAATCAGTGAAGGCACTCAGGTCAGTCAACAGCTCAGATCGTAATGAGGAAAGCCCCGCTGTTATGCTAGCAGTTACCTGGATAGATATACACTCTAGCAATTCTTTTTGACGTTTTTCAAAGAAAGCTTCCCACTCTGCGTGTTGCAATGGGATAAGCATGGTCAGATGATTCACTAGCTTGTCTAAGTGTTTGGTTATGTGGAGCAACTTGTCAATATCAGTCAAGTCTAGGTCCTTCTCGAGGCATACCCCCTCAAGTCGGGTCAAAATGCATGAAATGCGATCAGTCAGTGTCCCATAGGTTTCAAGTTCAATAGAAAGTGTATCACTGTGGGTCTTCCTGTTATTACTGAAATATTTGTGTGCAATGTTTATGTCCGAATTGCATGGCATTTTGGGTGTGCAGGGCCATAGGAAGCAAATTAACAGTGGTACAGCATTAGAACCAAATCAGCTAGGAGGTCTCGGAGAGCATTTTAGTTTCCCCAGCAGGGTCTCAAGCAGAATCCCAGAGGTTGAAGCAATTCTGGTACTGTTGTGTCTTATCTGGATATGGAGGCCATTTTTTGAACAAATGTTTAAGCGTTTTTTTTTTAGTTAAAATGTGGATCACTTGCAGCAAAGGCTAATCTAGGAATTTATGGTGTGGGATGGGGGTGTATGTGCTAGGTCAGAGTACTTTCGTGGACTTTTTTTTTGCTTTTTGTTCGCCTCACCGACTGGGCTTTATTTTCCCAACCAACAGTAACTTTTTAGTTGCCCCCATCTCCTACAATTTCGCTCTGTGTTCTATTAAGTGTAAGATTTAGATGGAATGAGGAAATTTTTGTGTTTATATCGGTTGTTAGCGTATCCAAATTACGTGAGGTCATGGGAAGTCTATGTTTTGAGTCCCAGTTGGGTAATTTTTTTCTTTCTCAGATTAGTGTATCTTGTATCATAACAAAGCCAGTCTTTAATGCAGCCTGTTTGCATCATTTACCCCTTTCCTTGTGATTTATTTTTATTTAAGTCACGTCAGGTCAATTTAGAACCTTACCCTTATTTACGTAGCATGTAATAACTAATTCGTTGCCCGCATTTCTCACCCTCTCCCCCCACCTGTGTGTGTAGGCGACCACCCTGTTATAAGCAACTAAAAAACGTACATTTGAGAAAGTTACAATCGGTTGGCTACTGCGTTGGGCTTTCTCCATAGTTTGGTAATGATTACTTGCTGAAGCTTGCTTTAGCGTTTTTTTTTACTTCTTTCCTCCTAAACCCCCTTCTCTTGGTCAAGCTCATTGTCCTTTGTGGGGGGGTGGGGTCGGGGGGGGGATAGAATTTGCCTTCAGTTTATGCATGGACTTGTAACTATCACACAACGTGACAGTGCTAGCCGGACAGACGCTACTCATCAAAGCTCGCCAGGAAAGCCATGCGCGAGTTACCGGGCCACTTCAAAAGTTTGATGACAGCTGCGGAGTGCAGACGTATGTGTTTGGATGGTATTTTAAAACTTGTGTGCCGAAAAGTGGTACAGCAAATGCCGCACCAGCCGTACCGCATCGTACGGCCATGGGGGTGTGGAAGGGGCATCGAAGAAAAGTGAAGAGCGACGACAATCGCCTTGGCGAGTTTGCACAGCACAACATCAGTGTACCACAAGTGGTGAAAGAGAGAAATATTCGCAAGTATTGTTCATTGGGGTTACACGACTAGCCATGCTGAGTCTCACAATTGAATGTTACAATTGAATGGTTTATCAAAGGTTTGAAATAGACAAAGCATTTTAAAATGGCTTGCATGGGTAATGTTAGC
This sequence comes from Lithobius niger, assembly GCA_023313725.1. Lineage (NCBI taxonomy): Eukaryota > Metazoa > Arthropoda > Chilopoda > Lithobiomorpha > Lithobiidae > Lithobius > Lithobius niger. Next base: position 86,596 of record JAHWFP010103967.1, on the reverse strand, counting down.
ACAGCAAATATCTTACCTCCAGTATGAATTAGAAAATGTACATTAAAATTTCTTGTGTTGTTGAATTCAGCAAATCAAATGTCACATTGTCCAATATGAATGCTAGAATGCGTCTTTAAACTGCTTGCATTAGTAAATTTAGTACAACAAATGTCGCATTTGATTGGCTTCCCTCCTGTATGAGTGTGAGGATGTGTTATTAAATTGCTGCTGCTGGTAAATTCAGCACAACAAATGAGGCATTTGAACGGCTTCTCTCCATTATGAATGCGAGAATGTCTCTTTATTTTTGATTGAGCAATTTCAGCACTTCAAATATCGCATTTGAATGGCTTCTTTCCAGTATGAATACGAGAATTTGCCCTTAAATTGCTTGCTCGTGAAAATTCAGAACTACAAATATCGCACTTGAATGGCTTCTCACCGGTGTAAACGTGCGAATATCTCTTTAAATTGATTGATTGGGCAAATTCAGCACTTGTACTCAATCATGGATGAGCAGCAACACCCAATTCGCACTTTGAAGGCTTCTCACCTAAACGAACTTTAGCACGCCGTTGCAAGCAATTTTAATGATGGTAATGTAGGACCACACAGTTCACAATAGAACGGTTTTTTGCTAGAATGAATTCAATAGTGCATTACGAAGCCCCCAATTTGTAAGAAATACCGTATCACACAATTCACGGTTAACAGGCCGCTCATCGGAACAAGTTCAATGCTGCTTCAGCCCTCAAAAATGTAGAACTGGTCAGCTTCAAAAACTTCGCAAAATACCTACTCACCAGCTCAATCTTAAGCCATACAGCGTCACATACTTTCATACACGCTTGTGTGACTTTAGTTTCACTAAACGTCGTCGTATTTTTGAGAATAACAAACACTTTGTCGGAGCTTTTTCAGCCAGATGGGTGCAGCCATTTTTTTGAATGTGGGAATCAACATTTACATGATAACCCGCTGCATCGATTCTCGCTACACTGTTAAGTTGTTTGGAAAATGTAGGGGTATACAATGTATTTTGTAAAGTTATTTGGTTATATTTCCCATTTTCCTGAACAAGAAAAGTTACATCTCCTATCCCTTGTATATCTGACGTTCCCTCTTCCATCGAAACTTTCATATTACGGAAGCGCAGATTATGGAAGAGCTCTTTTTGTGTACAGATATGATCAGTCGTTGCCGGTTCTAAATACCAGTGGCAATTTGAAACACTCGAAGAATTTTCTTCTAGATTTGATTGCTTCTTTGGGGGCTATTGTCGAGAGTCGACATGTAGAAAGCACCTCGATCTGCAACATTTGCTCCACGTCTATTTCCTCGGCGGCGACCTCTCCAACCGCCTCCTCTACCTCGAGAAAGGTTTATGGAGGTTGACTCGTTCTTACTAACTTGGACTATTTGGGTACAGTCTCTTTGAAAATGGCCGACCTGGCCACATTCGAAACAAGTGAGGGTATCCGATGACCTAGTCCGAGGTGATTCTCCTCCACGCTGTGTACGCTCTGTGTTAGTTTCATTTTTAACCACTCCCCTAGGGTGTTGAGTTTGAAATGTAGAAAAAGGATTTTGATCATCACCTTCCCCCATAGTGACATCTGCATTCCTCATTTTTTATCTATTAAATTCACTCAACAGTTGCTCTCGTACCAATTTCGGAGTAAATTTCTTATCTTCCCAATGGTAAACTGTTTGTACAGTAGTTTCAAACATTTTGGCAAAAAGTCTAGATATTGGTAGGCAATTTCATCGTCAGTAATGGCAACCGAAATGTTTTTAAGATCTAAAGCCTTTTTGTCTACCCTTGCCAAAAATACTGCCACTTCTTCTCCCCCTTTATAGCTGCAATGATAGGAATTCCCTACGAAGTCGTGCTTTTCGTGCCCTAGACGATGGTTGGAAAACACCAGATAATTCATTCCAAGCTGCCGCCACATCGACTGCGTTTGCTAGAACGTTTTTTAATGTAGTTGAAACTGATAAACATATCAGTGCTAGTGCCTGTTCACCACAAAGTTTTGTCATCTGTGTTTCTTTTGTGGTAGTAGCTGGATCTAGTGGCGGTTCCGTACCGTCCACAAAGCCCCAAACCTCTTTTGACATTAACAAGAATTTAGCGTCAGTGCACCACGTCTCATAGTTTACAGAAGTCAGCTTTTCAATTGAGAAAGAAACATGTTGCGTCGCACACAAATTTCCCTGTCACACAGCATGCAAAAATATGTGTCGTACTTAAGCCTAACACCCCGATGACAGCATGCACAAAAAATTACACCCCGATGACAGCATGCATATTGCACTGAAAATACGTAGCACTGAACACCCCCGGGAACAGCATGCACAAAAATTTCGTAGCACGATAAGTATTAACACACCTACGAACATTTATTCCTGATAATAGCATGCACAAAAAGTTTGCAGCACAATTGAACACACCTACGACAATCGGCGAATGGCTGAGATAACAAAACGTGAATGTGAATGTCAGTCCCCAAGACATCGAAAATAAGTCGGTCCCCATGACCTTGAACTCCCGTCATGACTCGCCACTAAACACAACCACGCTCTGCTACCATTTGTTGAAAAAAATTCCGTGGGTTTTTAACGTCATGCACTGAATTAGAAAAACAACATACCTGTACAATGTCCAAACCATTTTAATCCTTGGGTGAACATAAATTAAATGATACACTTGTATTCGGTACAACAGGTTTGCAAAATACAATGCAACTTGAACGTGTCTTAAACGACGGCTTGAAAACATAGCGACCACCTCGGTCACGTTCAGCCAAGTTGTGACTGCTAACACGAAAAACAGGAACCGGAAGTCGGTTCTCACAAAACTAGAAAACCGGAAGTGAAGCTTCCGGCAGCGCTAAATTAAGGCTAACGCGACATTCAAATATGGTAAAATGATAATTGTAGGTAGATACACATCTACTAGGGAGTATTTTTATCACCTAGATAAATAATATGTCCATTAATATAAAAATAGGCCTAATTATTTAGCCTGCAAAATGGTGAAATACCATAGCCTACTTCACAATGTGACAGAAATAGCCAAAACTACAATAGGTTACAGGTAGTATACCAGGCTTGTAGTGTGCGAGTGAAAGCTAGCCTGGGGCCTGCCAATCATGTTACTCTGTCAGGTCTTCGATCGTCCAGTGATTCTTCGAAATCGATCAGGTGCACTGGCTATACGGCGCGTAGGTAACAGGTAGTATACTGGGCTTGGACTGTTTGAGCGAAAGAGCGAACCGGGGCCTGCCAATTATGTTACTCCGTCAGGTCTTCGATCGTCCCTTGATTCTTTGGAATCTATCGGGCGCACTGGCTACATGGCGGGTAGGTAACAGGTAGTATATTTGGCTTGGACTGTTTGAGTGAAACAGCGAACCCGGGGCCTGCCAATTATGTTACTCCGTCAGGTCTTTGATCGTCCCGTCATTCTTCGGAATCTCTTGGGCGCACAAGCTGTACGGCGGGTAGGTTACAGGTAGTATACCGGGCTTGTTGCGAGAAAGAAATTCTCTATTCCCTTCGGTGTCTCTGTGACTTGGATGTGGAGTTATTATTTGCTGGTGTTGGTCTTGTACGGTGCATCGGTGACCCCATCAGCCAAGTAGCAATGTAGTGCGAGTCGTAGGGATTAGTTCTCGTGACTAAACCTGAGTGGCGCAAAACCATGAGATCCGCCAAACCTGGATGGCGCATCACCATCCCGCCCAGGAGGGATGAGAGCATGGCATAACTCGGTATTGGTTGGCTTGTTGATGTGGACGGCGTGTGGGTCCTTTGCTCAAAGCTGGTTGCAGCCGTTGGACTGGTAGCGATACTTCGGTGATGTGTTCTTCCCTGGTGTGATACCGACCATAAATACGTCGGAGAAATATTGAAGGGCAGGGCTGGTGCCAGCAGCAGCGGTAATTCCAGCTCCAA